>CAKNXH010059308.1:46852-80072 GCA_932178445.1 Andricus quercusramuli | reverse complement strand
TGTATTTGGTAGAAAATTCATGTATTTGGTAGAAAATTCATGTATTTTGTTGAAAAGTCATCTTTTTGGGTAGAAAATTAATCTTGTGTGTTGAAAATTCAACACTTAGGGTAGAAATTTATTCTTGTTTGTTGAAAGGTGAACGTTTTAGTTGAGAATTCAAGTATCTTGTTAAAAATTCATCTTTCTTCATTGAAAATGATATTTTTTGTTACAACTTCATCTTTTCCGGTTGAAAAGTCCACTGTTTTTCTAAAAGCATTCGACTTTTTTGCTTAAAAACTTTACTCTTTTGTTGAAAATTCATTATTCATGGTAGGAAAGTCATCTTTCTTTGTTGAAAATAAACTTTTTGATGAAGATTCAACTGTATTCTGAAAAATTCGTATTTTTGTCTTGAAAATTGAAATATTTTATTGCATTTTTATCTCTTTTGTTTAAAACTTCGACCATTCAATCGAAAATGCATCTTTGTATGCTAAAAATTTAACTATTTGGTTAAAAATTCAACTATTTTGTTAAAGTCATCATTTTTGGTCGAAAATTCAACTATGCTGTTAAAAATTCGTCCTTTTGGATTGAAAATTCATCTTTTATGGGAGAGAAGTAATCCTTCTTGGTTAAAGATTTATCTTTCTTGTTTGAAAAGTAACTTTTTGGTTAAAAATTCAACTGTCCTGGAAAAAATTACTTTTTTTTGTGTTGAACATTTTACCATTTGGTTAAATCCTTAGCTATTTTTTTTAGAAAACTTGTCTCTTTGACTGAAAAGTTAATCTATTTGGTTGTTAATGCAACTGTTTGGTTGAAAATTCATTTTGTTGTTGAAAATTCAACTATTTTGTTGAGAATACAATATATTTCGGCTTGAAATCTCAAGAATTTAAAGTGTTACTACTAGATGTAACTACGTTACATTCGGGGGAGGGAGAAGGTCAAAAAAGCCCAAAATTATGAGTGGTCCATAACTGGAAAAATTTCAAGTCTGAAAAGAAAGTGGCTTGACCCCGCCAGGCCTCGACGAAATCTTTGATCATTATTAGTCATCACAGATTATTTAGTAATCAAACATTATTGCAAACCTAGCGAAATTTGGATGGCCTTCAGTGTTAACACACATGCATTCAAAGGTTTTGGATGCTGTATCCAGCACAACAGAGTCATCAACAGTTTCTACAATCATCTGCATTTCGTGTAGTAATGCTTCCAAATTGTCCTCTTCCTTGAGCTTGGTATAGATAAACAGATCAAAATATTGTGGAATGGTGAGCAGATTTGCCAATTTCTCAGAATCAGCGCTGTATTTAAAGAGCAGAAGAGGCAAATTTTTGACAAAATGTTTCGTCAGTTTCTCCTTGTCTTGTTTAATTTGTTTATCTTCCTTTATTGACATCTTGCGTCTTGATACTCGACGTTCCGGAATTTCACCTAGAGGAGAATTTAAAAATATTTCCAATATTTAGTAACTTTTACAGTTTTGAACATTTAGCAACCTCAAATTTAATAACAATTTGCGAGGGGTTTGATTCTGAAATCTTTTAGTATCTTTGAAATATTTGTGAGATCTTTTGGAATCTTTGAAATATTTGTGAAATCTCTCAAATTTTCTGAAATCTTTCAAAATTTTTGAAGTCTTTTGAAATTTTTATAAATTGTTTGAAATTTTCGAACTTATGTAAAATTTTTCAAATCGTTGTGAAACTTTTGAAATATTTCTGAATTTTCAAAAGTCGAGTGGTCAAACCCTCGTAAATTTGTTGAATAAAGTTAATATCAGGGTGGCCACTGACCGAGAAAACCGGGAATTTTTACCAGCGGGAATAAGCCGACAAACAGCAGGGAATTTTTGTTTGAAAACCAGGAATTTTTAAGAATTGTTTTTGTTTTTGCAATACATAGCGTCTCCTGATTAAAAAAAAAGTGTTTGGAATTGTGCTGAGTGTTACCAACCATCTCCGTTAAAATATCAAAGTTAATGTTTCGTTTAAAACATATGCTCACTTGTTTGTATACTTTGTCTTCAAACATGAAATCAGCCCCCTGGCACTTTCATGGAGGCCTGTATTATAAAAGTTGGCTGAAAGGTGGATCACGGCCACCAGGCGAAATCGTGGCGCTGATTACCTATAGGGCCGACTCTCTTTAAAATACATGGCAAAAATGCAAATATTTATGTTTTTTTTAAATCTGAACCGCTTTTTCGTGTTTTTTTAATGGAAAAAAGAAGTTAAATGTTTTTGGAATATACTAGTATAAAATACATAACGAAAAAAGTGAAATATGTTAAGTTTCTGAGTGATTAAATGTGTGAAAGCAATACGAAAAAATTTTCCAAGATAATACATTTAATATAATAAATTTAAACAAAGTAATAACAATGAAATTGTTATTAATTAAATAATTAATTAATTTAGGAACTTTAGTGTCACGATTTTAAATTAAAATAAAAAGGTTTTTTGCGTCGTAAAAATTCATGTACCTAATTTAATATTAAAACATTTTATTTTAAAACAGTATAAAGTAACTTAACAAATTATTCTGCAATTATAAAAATGGCAATAATCAAGAGGTATGTATATGAGATTATTAAAACGGCAATTTTTAAATTAAAAAAGTATAATTCTTATGAATCTTATATGTAATATAAAATTTCAATAAATAAAATGAATGCAACAAGCATTTCAAAAAATTATAACTTTCTGTAAAACACAACAGTAACAATATGTAATTTTATGTACAAAAAAACGTTTATATTTTCTTTAGATTAGTTAAATTAGTTAAATTCTTCAAATTAGTTAAATTTTCAAAATTTATGCTGTAATTCTGTAATCTTATGTAGAATAAAACTTTGACATTTTCTTCAGCTTAGAGCTTTCTTTTTTTTTGATCAGCTATAATAAAAAAATATTTTTACCACAAATAAGTATAGCGCGTTCTCAAATTTAAATACTTGCCAATATAAAATAGTATGCCAAGAGAATATGATGAATTATTGATACTCATATACAAATTATTTGCATTATTTTTTGAAATTTTACAAATTGTAAATAGAAAATATATTTTTTGGAGCTTATTATCTAGTTCTTTAAATTATTATTTGTTTAAAAACTATTAATTTTATGCCACGAATTCATGTTTAAACTCTGGTGGAATTTTTATTTCAAAGTACATAATAAAAAAAAGCAATATATACAGTGGTCCAAAAATTCGACTTTCGATTTTTGGTGATAACCCCCCCCCCCCCCATTTTGTTCGTTTTCCGGAAAAAGGATTCCGTAATTTTTTTTTTTTTTCAACGTTAACGTTAACCCGGGCTTTTGAAATTAACATGGGGTTTTAAATGGGAAGAGCTCAATTTTCAAAAAAATGGAAAAAGAAGTACTTGTTATACATTTTTTGTCAAGTAAAGTATTTTTCCCCCTGTAAAGCGTGACAAATTATTACTTTCTGGAATTAATGACACAATTGAAGGAATTTAAGAGTAATATTTTTTTTCTACAGAATATTTAGCAATCTTAAAATAATTTCTATTTGAACAATTTTTGTTTGTTTAAAATTTGTTTTCTCTGCAAATCGAGAAAATTTATTCTTTTCAGCAATTAATGACACAATTAATGAATTTTAAGAATAATATTTTTTTGCTTAAGATACTTTGAAATTATTTAAACAATTAATAATCATTAATATAAACCATTTTTGCAGTCTGTTATGAGTAGTTATTTTTTCAGATCATATTCGTTAAAATAAATAATTTTTCAAATGAATTTCGGGTAATGAGCATCAACAAACATTTCTAAACAAACAAAAATTGTTCAAACAAATAAAAATTATTTTAAAAATTGCTAAATATTCTGTAGAAAAAAGATATTACTCTTAAATTCCTTTAATTGTGTCATTAATTCCAGAAAGTAATAATTTTTTACGCTTTACAGGGGGAAAAATTGTTTAAACAAATCAAAATTGTTTAAATAATTACCAAACATCCTTAAAAAATGTATTGCTTTCAACACTCGTTAATTGTGTCATTATTTTCAGAAAATAATAACTTTTTACAATTTTAGGGAGAAAAATTTGTTTAAACAAATGAAAATTGTTTAAATAATTACCAAATAAGTTAAACAAGAACTACTACTCTTGAAATTCATCAACTTTGTACGATTTATTCCGAAAGATAATAATTTTTCACGATTTACGGGGGAAAAAAATTGCTTAAACAATTTATAATTATTTAAATATACTTTAAAACTCGTCACTTATCGATTAAAAATAATTAATAATTCATCACTGATCATTTTCGGCAAAAAAAAAAAACGAAAAAATGACTAATAAACTACCGGAAAATATAAAAAAACTTCGAATGTTGACAATTTTGCCATGTATTTTCAAGAAAGTCGGCCCTATAGGTAATCAGCGCTACGCTCGGGCAATTTAAGTACTAACGCGCAGGGCAGTCAAATGTGTGCCAATTTTTAGCTTTTAGTGCCAGGGAGCTGCATGAAATGTACACATTTGCGGTTAATTTGGGAACATAATTGTATAATTAATCTTACTGAATAGAGCACAAATTAAAGTGCGATTTCGTATGAAAAATCCAAAATCTATATTTTAGATGATGGATCATAAAAACGCGAATAGCTTATAAACTACGACCGACGTAATGGGCCCTTTTCTTGCGGAACGTCGCAAAAAAAGTCTACTATTATATTTTTTATTCAGAATTCATCTCTTTTCTTCAAAAACTCAACTGTTTTCTTAAAAATTCGTCTTTTTGCATGGAAAATTTGTCCTTTTGGATTGAAAATTCATCATTTGGTAGAAAAGTCGTCCTTTGTGGTTGAAAGATGAAACTTTTTCATCAAAACTTCTACTATTCTATTTTCGGTTCAGAATGAATTTTTTTTCTAGTTAAAACAATTATTTTGTTGAAAATTCAACTATTTTGTTCAAAAGCTTTTTTTGTTGAAAGTTGATTCCTTTTTTTTTCTTGAAAAATGGATTATTATATTTTTGGTTCAGAATTCATCTCTGTTGGTTAAAAATTCTGCTACTATTTGGTTCATAATTTATTTATTTTGTTGAGCATTCGACTTTTTTACGGGAAATTCATCTTGCGTTCAAAATTCATATTCTCTTGTTGAAAATTAATTCCCTTTAAATAAAAAGTTTGATTTGGTCCAGAATATTTTTTTTTTTTTAGTAAAAACTGTACCATTTGGTTGAAAATTCAACTATTTTCTTGAAGTCATCTTTTTTGGTGGAAGGTTGATACTTTTTATTTGAAAAGTCTATACTATTATATTTTTGTTTCAGAATTTACCACTTTTGGTCAAAAATTAAACTGTTTTGTTGAAAATTCGTTTTTTTTTTAATAGAAAATTAGTCCTTTCGGATTGAACAATCGTCTTTTGGTAGAAAAGTCATCTTTTTTGGTTGAAAATTTATCTTTTGTGGTTGAAATTTAGTTCTTTTTAATTGAAAAGTGTACTATATTTTTGGTCAAAAATTCGGCTTTTTGGTTGTTAATTCTACTATTTGGTTGAAAATTTAATTATTTTGTTGAAAATTCAATTATTTTGTTAGAAATTCACCTTTTTTTGGTCAAAAATTCAACTGCTTTGTTGAAAATTCGTCTTTTTCGACAGAAAATTCATCCTTTTGTATTAAAAATTCATTTTTTGCTTGAAAATTCATCTTTCTTGTTAAAAAATAAACTTTTTTTTTAATGTATCTCTTTTCGGTTTTAAGATTCAATTTTTTTTTTAAATTCGACTTTTTAGCTAGAAAACTTAACTCCTTTTCTTGAAAATGTATCTTTTTGGGTTGCAAATTTAACTATTTTGTTGAGAATGCAATATATTTCGACCTGAAATCTAAGAAATATAGCTCCTACATTAATTTTATTTAAAAGAACTTATTCTCCTATTATTCCCCTATTTTCTTGAAAAACCACCATATTTCCCCTATTTTGAGAACATTTTGGTATGTGAGGCTCAAATCACTTTCACAATCATTTCTACATTACATATTTCATTTTGGAGTTCTTAAATTTTAAATTCCTCTGAAAATTGATGTAAATCAATTGGTATTGAATAATTATCAACATAAACGCTTGATAGTCAATCAGGAAAACTGTAATTTTTGACCGAGAAAATCGGGAAATAGCCTGGAAAATTTTTGAAAGTTTGAGTGGTCACCATGTGATATACTAAAGTATAATTTTGTACACAAAAAACTCACCAGTCGCAGCTTGTTTTATACAGCAAACCATTAACTCAATAAGAACACTATCTTCTTTATACTGACTCTTCGAAACTTGTTCTTCCGGGTCTTCAAGAAGTAAGTCAGTCATGCATTCCCAGTCCTTCATCATCTCATTGATTTCCATCAGGGAATCTACCAACAAATCCGCACGCCCAGAAGCTTGAGACTCTATATAAAAGAGAACCAAATCTTGAATCAAAGTCTTAACTTGAACGACCCCGTCTTCATCAAACGTGATTAAACGCTTGCTTAAATACTCTCCAGCCGCTCGAGCAAGTGGTTGATAAGACTCAAAGACCAGTTCAAAGATTATTTCATCCATTTTATCCGTACGGAGCTGGGGTTGATGTTTTAAGATTGAAATCATAATCTTCACAGCTTCCACAGCTACTTCATTTTCCTTATCGTGAGTCATATTAACAATCCTGTCTTTGAATTTACTACTGAAGTTCTCTAGTTTCGGGCACATATCTTCTGAAGCGTACAAAGGCTGCAGAGCTTGAAGACATTTCAGTCTGACTTCTCCGGAACTGTCATGAAGGTTCCATCCTGCATTTGATTTAGATTTTATGAAACAGAAATTCGCAAGGATAATTTAGACTCTTTTTTTCAATTTTGTTAATTTATCAACAAGATGCTTATTTGAAATTGCTAAAGTTGGGGATGTGCAAAAGGCTCGAAACTCCGAGTCGAATCAAATTTGAACAGAGTCAACAGTTTCGATCAACCAAAAGTTTAAAAGTTTCATGCTTTCATCTTGTCGACTCGACTCGTTCAAACGTCGAGTTTTTTACACACCCCTCTAGCTAAATAAGTGGAAGGAAAAACAACTACTCTACCGATATATTTCAAGCAGTTGTCATCGAGGAAATCCTGAGGTAATTTCTGGATCCAAAGGCCCATTTCTTCCACGCAAATGGATCGAATTTCTGGACAAATATCTTTGAATCTGTGTACGAAAACGGATTCAATCATTTCGGCCACCAAGCGTCTCATTTGCTCAATGTCTTCATTCAGTTCACGTTGCCTTTCAGCCAAGTGCTCCCAATTAGTTTCCCTCAAATCATTAAATATTTTCACAATAATATCCACCAAAGCTGTCGTAAGTTTCATTACTGAAATTACAAATATAAAGTTAAATATAGTTTTTTTGTTGTTGTTGTTATAACAGGGTGTCTACTCTTATTCTAGAAAAAAATGTACTGTTTTTAGAAAACATTGTCCAATCATATTACAAGATATTATTAAATATATTAGCACCATCGATTAACTAAATAATGTATCAATACTAAAAACACAATCAATAATTTCTTAAATTTGTCTCTAAAGTCCATGCCTTTAAATAATAATTCAAACAAATTTTATTTTCTTGTACTGGAAATTCAGTACATATTTAGGTAAAATTAATATGGGTACTATTTTAAATTCAAATTAAAACGCTTCAAATTCCTAACTTTTCAAGTGGAAACATCGCATTTTCAACAAGATAGATAAATTTTTAACCAAATTAATTTTCTACCAAAAAGACGATTTTTCAATTAACTACATGAATTCTGAACCAAATAGTTTAATTTTCACATAAAAAAGATCAAAACAAAATAGTTGAATTTAAAAAATTAATTTTCTACAAAAAAAATTAACCAAACTCATGAACTTTCTACCAAACTGATGAATTTTGAACTAAAATAATGAATCTTTAACTGAAATAGATTAATTTTAAACCAAAAAGATAAATTTTTAACAAAAGAGTTTAACTTTGAACCAAGTAGTTTTATTTTGAACCAAAAATGTGAATTTTCAACTAAAATTATGAATATTTAACTGGAACACTTGAAATTTTCAACCAAAAAGATGAATTTTCAACCAGGAAGATTGATTTTCTATACCAAAAACACGATTCTTCAACAAAATACATGAATTTTTAATGAAATAGTTGAACTTTCAATTAAAAAAGATAAATATTCAACTGATTAGTTGAAATTTGAACTAAAAGAGATTAATTTTTAACCAAAAATGTAATAGATAAATTTTCAGTTAAAAAATTAATTTTCAACAAAATAAATTAATTTTCAACCAAGAAAATTAATGTCTACCAAAAAGGCAAACTTTTAACTAAAATGATAAAACTTCAACTGGAATAGATGAATTTTAAACAACCACAAAGTAATTTTTAACGGAAGAGTTTAACATTTAACCAAGTAGTTTTATTTTCAACCAAAATATGAATTTTCAATTGAAATGAAGAATGTTAAACTGGAATACTTGAATTTTCAAACAAAAGAATACATTTTTAATCAAGACGGTTAATTTTCTACCAAAAAAGACGATTCTTCAACAAATTCATGAATTTTCAATAAAACAGTTGAATTTTCAACTAAAAAAGACCAATTTTCAGTTAAAAGATTAATTTTCAACTAAAAAGGATAAATTGTCAACCAAAAATTGAATAATCTAATTATCAGTTAAAAAATTAAGGTTCAACCAAAGATTTACATTTTCAACTAAAACGATAGAATATTTAATTGGAATAGTTATACTTCATTTTAGAAAAGATGTGCTGTGAACAAAAAATGTAGACGTTGATATTTCATCCAATGAAGTGGTTAATTTTAGATCAAAAACAGTTGAATTCAAACAAAACAGACGACCTCTCAACATGAGTTGAATTCTCAACTAAGAAAGATTTTTCAGTCAAGAGATAGAAAAAATGACAAACTGGTTAATTCTCAAGAAAAAAGATGAATTTTTAACCAAATACATGCATTTTAAACCAAAAATAGAATAGTTCAATTTTTAGCTAGAAAAATTAATTTCAAATTAAAAAAAAAAAAGACTTAAACAAAATAGTCGAATACAGTATGAAATATAAAGCTTCTTTTACAAATTAAGAATCAGTGTTATTAAATTTTTAAAAAATTAGGCACGCTTTCGAAAAAACGCCCTGACATTACCAAAAATGTCCTAAAATTTCCAGGTTTTTCCAGGTATATAAAAATTCCCTGATAATTCCAGGTTTTGCAGGTTTTCCAGATAAGGTAGACACCCTGTATGGTTACAATCTTAATGATTGATTATACCTGAAAGGGTTGCTGTGTATCTAAAAGTCCTCACTTGTGATTCGGAGAGTGAAATCAGGAAGAGAATAATGTTTTCCAAAAAATACTTATCATAAATTATCCTATTCTCGTGACACTGCTTAACCAAAATGTCTAAAAACTCGCAAAGGTTTACGCGAAGGTGTTTCCATTTTTGTCCAGCTTTTATCAACGGATACTTTATAGCGACTTCCTGTATCAATTTGAATCAAGATTTTGTTTCTACATTACATCATGGTTAAATTATTTTAAAACTAATTATAATACATAAATAAATGAATTATAATTGATTAATTAAATTAAGCATGTATTACCTCGTCCAATTCTTCAGTCAACCTGTTAATCATATGGTTTTTATCCATCTGGGTTCGCATTTCAGGAGTAATACGTCCTTTGCAACCACTTATGTCGACGAAAAATTGACTTAATATCTGGAGAGCGTCTTCCTTGCTCTCTTTGTACTTCTTTATCCAATCATCGACAATATCCTGATTATAAATTAATAAAAAATCAGATACGATATTCAAATTACAATATTTATAATCCAATGAAATGACAGGGTGTCTACTCAAATTCTGGAGAAAATGCCCTCACAATTCCGGGTTTTTTTCCCGCCATCTCCAGTTTTTTCCAACAATTTCAAGTTTTTTCTAGGTGTAATTTTTCACAGTACGAAGCCATTAAAATATTTAGCATTTTTAAAAACAATCGACTCGGAATATGTATGCAATTTTGCGAGTTTATTATAAATAATGTTTTTTTTTTCGGTTTCTAGGGATTCAATTAATATGTTTATTGTATAATACGTTGAAAAATTATATTACAAGATAGTCTCAAATATATTAGCAACATCAATGAATTAAATAATACCATAATTAATCATTTCTTGAATTTGTCTCTAAAGTCCATGAATTTGAATAAAAAAACTATTTTACCTTCTTATACTCAAAATTCAGTGCATATTTATATTGCATTTGCAACAAGGTAGATGCATTTTTTAACAAAAAAAAAAGATTTTTCAATAAAATACATGAATTCTCAACCAAATAGTTGGACGTTGAACTGAAAAGATCAATTTTCAACCAAATGGTTGAATTTTGAACTAACAAATTTTAGTTTTAAACCAAACATGGAATTGTTCAATTTTCAGCCAAAAAAATTAATTTTGCAACAACAAAACAAATTTCCAATCAATATGATGAATTTTTGCAAAATATTTCAACTATCAAACAAGTAGTTTTATTTTCAACCAAAAAGATGATTTTTCAACTGAAATGAGGAATATTTAATTATGATGCTTGAATTTTTAACCAGATGCTTGAATTGTCAACTGAAAACAATCAATTTTTAACCAAAAATGGAATAGTTAAAATTTCAGTTAAAAAATCAATTTTCAACCGAACTGATGAATTTACAACTTAAATGATGAATATTTAACTGGAGTAGTTGAATTTTCAACTAAAAAGATGAATTTTGCACCAGGAAGATTAATTACTACTAAAAAAGACGAATTGTCAAAAAATATATGAATTTCTAACTAAAAAAGATAAATTGTCAACCAAAGATTGAATACCAACGATATGAATTTTCAACTAAATTGATGGAATGTTCAACCGGAACAGTTACATTTTCAGTTAAAAAAAATTAATTTTCAACAAAAAAAAACTAAATTTCAGAAAAATAGTTACATTTTCAGACAAAGTGATACATTTTCAACTAAAATAATGAACTTCAACTGGAATAGTAGAATTTTAACCGAAAATATAATTTTTGACTGAAATTATGCATCTGTAAATAGAATGATTGAATTTTCAACAAAATGATTAATTGAAATGAAAATTTTCAAACAAGAAGTTCGATTTCTAACAAAAATGACGAATTTTTAACTAAGAAAGGTAATTTTTCAAATAAAATTTGAATTAATCCATTTTCAGTTAAAAAAATTAATATTCAACCAAATAGATCTAATTTTTAACTGAAATTATGGAATATTAAACCGGAATAACAAAATTGATTTGTAATGTAAAAAATAAAATTAATTAAAATTTTTATTTTTTAAAAATCTTGGCCGAATATACTAGTTGTTTAAAAATTTAATAATTTTTTACACCCACAAACATGGACAGTTTAAAAAAGTCAATTTTCAGCCAAAAAACAACAAATTTTCCACAAAATAGTTCAGTTTCAACTGGAATATTGAAATTTTCAGTGAAAAAATTGATTTTCAGCCAAAGAAAAAATGAATTTTCAATAAAACAGTTCATTTTTCAACCAAAAAAGTTCATTTTCTATTGAAATGACAAACAAATTAATTTTTAACGAAGGAGTTCAACTACAACCAAGTAATTGCATTTCCATCCCAAAAAGAACGAATTTTCAACAAAATACATAAATTTTCAACTGGGTACTTGAATTGTCAACTAAAAACCATAATTTTAAACCAAAAATGGAATAGTTAAATTTTCACTTTAAAAAAGACAATAATTTTCCAACAAACTGACCAATTTTCAACAAAAAATAGGATAGTTAAATTTTCAGTTACAAAAAATTAATTTTATATCAAAAACGGAGGAAGTTTCAACAAAATAGTTAAATTAAAAGATCTATAGCTACTTTTACCAATGAAAAATCATTATTATTCAATTTTATATTGCAATTTTAAAAAATCTGGCCGCTTCGCGGGCACATTCTCATCGCGCGGCTCGCTTCGGTCGCAAGTTTGAGCGCGCCTAGGGCGCGCGACTGTTGGATCTCGCGCTTCGCGCTCGATTATGTATTAACCTCGCGCTACGCGCTCGGACGTATTTACATCGCGCTTTACGCTCGGTTTCTCTAGATTTTTGAACTTCGTGTTCGACTTTGATGGAAAGAAAAAGTTTATTTGCAAATATTATAAAATTATCAAAACCTCTACATGTGAAGTGATTGTTAAATTTGTTTTTATTTTAGAATGAAATGGAACTTTATTTACTCAAGGTTCTATCGACCTTAAGACACATTCTCATCCAGACACTCGCGCTTCGCGCTCGATATGTGATTTGGAAATCATTTGAACCTTGCGTTCCACGCTCGGTTCTGTGCACCGTATGATAGAAATGAAAAAGTCACGAATAAAACAAAAACTACGCATCCTATCAGAACATGATTTATAACAAATTTGTACCTCTTCTTTGGATGAACAAATTTTGTCTCTATCATTTTTCTCGTAGCTTGTGTTCTTCGTCTAAAAATTTAATTTTACTATTTCCAATGCTGTCTTTTACGAATAAAACAAAAACTACGCATCATATCAAAAAGTGAATAATAACAAATTTGGAGATCTTTTTTGGGTGCATAATTTTGTTCCATTCATCTTTGGTCGTATCTTGCATAGTTTGACAGCAAAATGAAATTATTATTTTTTAATTATTTTTTTGTGAAATCAAAATTTGGATTTTTGATTTTTCGAAAAATTCAAAAAGTTGTTACGAAAATATTGCAGGGTGATCAAAAAGAATCATTTTTCTCCTCTTGACTTTTTTCCATATCGTGCGTTTTTCGGCATAAAATGTTCATTTACGTTTGTTTTTTGTAATTTTGAAAATGCTATAACTCCGGTAATTTTATTTTTATCCGAAAAAGTCATTAGGATAAATTGTTCGAGTTTTGGAGTAATACGAATAGCCGTACATAGAATTTTTGAATTTGGAAAAAAATGATCTCAAAATTTTCAAAATGCTCTAACTTTTTGAATTTTGATCAAAATTAGCTGGTTAACGAACTTGTTCTTTATTTTTAGGCCCTAAAAAAGTGTGGCTAAGCACAACCCTATCTGATTATTTTTTCGAAAGTTATCGTGCCTACAGACATACAGACAGACACCTTGGTAAAAAACCTTTTTTTCTAGCTCAAGGGGTCTCAAAACGTGGAGATTTGATGAAAACCGACCAAGTCAAATTTTGCATAAAACCAATATCTTCTCATTAGAATGAGAATGTAAAAAGTCACGCTCTCGAAAAAATTCCCCTTCAGTTCCAGGTTTTCTAGGAGGGTTAAACATCCTGAAAAATTATTCTATTTCTTCAATACGTACATCAAGCGAAGATTTTGTGTTCTTGATGAGAAAATACAAATTTTCCTCATCTAAATTTTGAGATGACGATTGAGACTCTTTTTTTCGAGGATCGCGACCCTTTTTAGATGTCTTGCTTGTGAAATACAAATCAATATTTTTGTCTTTTGTCTTTTGGATCCTGCCTAGAAATAATTTTTGTCATTTATATTTAATTGACAACACAGTTGAAAAGCAAAATTGTGTATAATTTAAAGTTACCTTCAGACTTGGGAGTGGAGTAACCAACAACAGTTTTCTTTTTCTGAGACGATGTGGGTGTTGGTTCTGCGAAATCTGAAGAACATTCGAAATTAAGGGAACGTTGCGTTGCTCGTGGGAAACTATAATCGTGATGCTCCGATCTACAAATAATAATATTTTTTTATTTCAATCAAAGTTGTGTCTAATACTGTAATAAATAAAATGTAATAATATAGAATTGATTGTTACGGTGTAGTGTCGACTGGACTACAACTCATAGATTCGTCTGAAATATCAGAATCCCCCACGATAGGAGTTTGACGTCCTTTTTTTCTGGGTCTTCCGAGCATCTTGTTCATATTCTTCTCTATTCCTTTCAAGTTTCACTAATTAAAACAGATTAAATTCGTTTTATTTCATTTAGTTACACTCGAGTATAATCTCTGAATAATAATCCCGGTTTTTAATCACTTTTATCAGTCATTCGATTAATAGAGGTACGCGAAATCAAACAATTATATTATTTCATAAATCCAGCATTACTTAATTGGAAATACAATCAATTAATTTAGTCTTTCAATCTCTTTTTGGTTCGGGAACGTTTAAAAACTACGTTACGCCCCTGGCGCACCGAACGAACGAAGCGGATACGCTACAGCGTATCCTTATAGTATCCACATCGTATCCTCTCCGTATCATGCAAGAAAAACTCATTAAAAAAGAAAGATTAACATTTCACTAGTTGAAATTCGGATTCTACGTGCAATTTTGAG
Organism: Andricus quercusramuli; assembly: GCA_932178445.1. Lineage (NCBI taxonomy): Eukaryota > Metazoa > Arthropoda > Insecta > Hymenoptera > Cynipidae > Andricus > Andricus quercusramuli. The sequence continues at coordinate 65,649 of CAKNXH010059308.1, read as the reverse complement.
GTAAAAGGTCACAGAGTAATCGCAATAGTTTTTCTTGCAACATTAAAAACTTTTAATAAATATAATACTCATCGATGACGTGCGCTGAAGGCGACTTCAAACGCATCGTCATTCAGTAGCAGTTCATAGGCTTTTTCCGTCGACGATGCGTTTGAAGTCGCCTTCAGTCCACGTTATCGATAAGTATTATATTTTTTGAAAGTTCTTAATGTTGCAAGAAAAACTATTGCGATTACTCCGTGACCTTCTAACGCAAAATTTCACGTAGAATCCGAATTTCAATAAGTGAAATGTTCATCTTCCTTTTTTAATCAGTTTTTCTTGCATGATACGGAGAGGATACGATGTGGATACTATAAGGATACGCTGTAGCGTATCCGCTCCGTTCGTTCGGTCCGCCAGGGGCTGCACAGTGGGCTGAGAGACCACCAAAAGTGGCCAAAAGTCAACTTCACAGTTATTAATGGAAGAATTATTTTTCATATTATAGATGAGTTGAAGAAACTTTTCACCAAATTTTATGATATTTTAACTAGTCCTCTTAACCCTGGTGGACCGAACGAACGGAGCGGATATGCTACAGCGTATCCTTACATTATCCACATCGTATCCTCTCCGTATCATGCAAGAAAAACTCATTAAAAAAGGAAGATGAACATTTCACTTGTTAAAATTCGGATTCTACGTGAAATTTTGCGTTAAAAGGTCACGGAGTAATCGCAATAGTTTTTGTTGCAACATTAAAAACTTTTAAAAAATATAATACTTATCGATAACGTGGGCTGAAGGCGACTTCAAACGCATCGTCGACGGATAAAGCCTATGAACTGCTACTGAATGACGATGCTTTTGAAGTCGCCTTCAGCGCACGTCATCGATAAGTATTATATTTATTAAAAGTTTTTAATGTTGCAAGAAAAACTATTGCGATTACTCTGTGACCTTTTAACTCAAAATTTTACGTAGAATCCGAATTTCAACAAGTGAAATGTTAATCTTTCTTTTTTAATGAGTTTTTCTTGCACGATACGGAGAGGATACGATGTGGATACTATAAGGATACGCTGTAGCGTATCCCCTCCGTTCGTTCGGTCCGCCAGGGAATTCTAGAGCGTTATGAATTGAAGAAATGTTTCTTTTTTTTGTTACTGTTTTTTAATAAAATCTTCGAAAAACTCGTTCATGATGTTACGAACCAAAATGTTACAATCATTTCTGCTTATTAGAGTGGTCATAAATAATTACGTTATAGAAAAGAAATCCAAATTTTAGCTCGGGTTTGAATCCTCTCACTTTGTATTCATGCATTTAAGGAATTCACAGCAATAGACAATTTTTGAATCAAAAGTTCCCCGAGGTTTCACCTGGTATCTAAAGTTCTATAGTGCTTTTAGGTTCATTATGATGTTTACTATCAGGTTATTTGTCACCGTCTGCCACCATTGACATTTGACGAAGATATTAGTGAATGAAGTTGAGCGTGCACAGTGGGCTGGAGATCACCGAAAGTGGCCAAAAGTCAAATTTTTGTTTGGATTTATATGAAGCTTGGTATAAGGGGATTTTTGAGGTCGCTGATTTCGAATTTGACGTCAAAATTAATACATTCAAAATGGCGGATCCAATATGGCGCCTGAAATTTCTAAATTTTTACTTATTTATATGAAACTTGGTGTAAGGAGGTTTCTGAGGTCGCTGATTTCGAATTTGACATACAAATGCCTAAATTCAAAATGGCGGATCTAATATGGCGCCTGAAATTTCTAAAATTTTACATATTCATATGAAACTGGGTATGAGGGGGTTTCTGAAGACTCCGATTTCGAATCTGACGTCAAAATTCATATATTTAAAATGGCGGATCTAATGCGGCGCCCGACATTTCTAAATTTTTACTTAGACGAACTCGAATTAACCGACGAAGAAAAGTTTGAAGTGGACGGAGTTACTTAATTAGAGGCAAAAGGACTCATTTCAAAGTTTGATACAAATATGTAAAAATACGAATACAAATACAAATTAAAAAAAAATTTCGAAATTTTAGGCGCCATATTGGATTCTCCATTTTGAATTAAGAATTTTTACGTCAAATTCGAAATCAGCGACCTCAGAAACCTCCCTACACCAAGTTTCATATAAATAAGTAAACATTTAGAAATATCACGCCCCATATAGGATCCGCCATTTTTAATTTATGAATTTTGGACGTTAAGTTCGAAATCAGCGACCTCAGAAACCCCTCATACCCAGTTTCATATGAATATGTATAATTTTAGAAATTTCAGGCGCCATATTGGACCCGCCATTTTGAATTTATGAATTTTGATGTCAAATTCGAAATCAGCAACCTCAGAAACCTCCTTACACTAAGTTTCATATGAATAAGTAAACATTTAGAAATTTCAGGCGCCATAATGGATCCGCCATTTTGAATTTATTAATTTTGACATCAAATTCGAAATCAGCGACCTCAAAAACCCTCTTATACCAAGTTTAATGTAAATCCAAACAAAATTTGACTTTTGGCCACTTTCGGTGGTCTCGCAGCCCACTGTGCGCTGTTTTAAAAACTTTCTACCCTCACGTTATTCTCGTCACAGATTATCACACAAAGCTTGAAAGCCCAGGGTGATGGCACAAAAACAAACACACCCCCACCCCTTTTAGTCAAAATTTTGTCTTTATTTCATTTAATAAACACCTTAAATAAAAATAACGCACAACATATCCCTGGCGGACCGGCCGAACGCAAACATTACGCTACAGCGTAACGGTAAAGTAATGGTAAAGTAATGGCAAAGTAATATGGCATTATAATTGATGAAAGAAACAAAATTAATATGTAAACTGTTGCAATTATAATAAAGCGTTAAAATTTACGTTAAATGGTCATGCCGTCATTGCAACAACTTGCTTTCTCATCGTTAAAAAATAAAAAAACATAGTGACTGTCATTGCAGTCCAGCCCCTGCATATTGGCAACCCGTTAACGGGGCTTCAAGTGGGTTGCCAGTCTGCAGGGGCCTGACTTGAATGACAGCCACTTTGTTTTTTTATTTTTTAACGATGAGAAAGCAAGTTGTTGCAATGACGGCATGACCATTTAACGTAAATTTTAACGCTTTATTATAATTGCAACAGTTTACATATTAATCTTGTTTCTTTTATCAATTATAATGCCATATTACTTTACCATTACTTTACCGTTACGCTGTAGCGTAATGTTTGCGTTCGGCCGGTCCGCCAGGGATGCAAACGCAGGTTTCGGACTCACTTGAGAAATGGAAAATGGTGTAAATTGTGTCACAAATTTAAAAAGATGGTGTCAAGAGTCTCATACATTTTTTCAAGTATTAATAATGAACTTCAGTGTTTATTTAAAATTTTATTATTTTATGTTATACGTCTGTGAATTATCAAAATTAATATTTATTTATCACAATCTTTCCTCTCTTCCACATTTTTCGCACTTAAATTTCAACTGAATTAATGGAACCCAATAAGAAAATCCAACTATTTTTGGTTCAAAATTCATTCTTTTAATTCAGTTGCAAGGTACGACTTCATTTCTAGCTAAAAATTCATGCTCTTTGGTTCAAAATTCTATTATTCAGTTCAAAATTGAATTATTTTGTTAAAAATTCAACAATTTTGTAAACAAGGTCACACTTCTTGGTTGAAAATTCAACTGCTTTTTTGAAAATTCGTATTTCTGGCTTGAAAACAAAACACTTTGATTGAAATTTTTTTCTCTCTTGACGCACAACTGTTTTTTTTGACTGAAAATTCTACTCTTTTGTTGAAAATTAATCTTTTAGGTTTTAAAATTTATCTCCGCCAGTACAAATTTCACCATTTTGGATTAAAAATGCACTGGTTGAAAATTAATCTTTTACAACTCGGCTTCCGTTTTCGGTACCGATCGTGAGAGAACTCGTTTGTGTCAAGTGTTGCGTTTTTTGGCTTTGGTTAAGGGAATCAGCGTGTGTGGGTTCAGAAAGGGTAGTGAGTGCGGAGAGCAGGGGTAAAGGAAGAAGGGTGACCCAGCTAACACAGTTACTAGTCCGAATAGTCACATAATTGTAACAAGATTCAGAAAACCAGTCACTGGTGACTTCCCTGCTGGTCACCCAGTGACAATATATTTCCCATTCAAAGTAGTAACAAATTACAAGCGAAGCAGGTAACATTATCCCGCCATTGTAATCACATGCTTGTAACAAAGTGATGCTTGGAAACGCAACGTGCAATGACAGCTTAACCTCAAAATATACATCTCGTTTCGGAATTATAATTATGAATACTTTTGCAAAAATGTTGGAAAGGCACATAATGACACAATTAAAGAATGTTGAAAGCAATACATTTTTGAAGGATGTTTGGTAATTATTTAAACAATCTTGATTTGCTTAAACAATTTTTTCCCCCTGTAAAGCGTGAAAAATTATTACTTTCTGGAATTAATGACACAATTAAAGCAATTTAAGAGTCATATTTCTTTTCTACAGAATCTTTAGCAATTTTTAAAATAATTTTTATTTTTTTAAGCAATTTTTGTTTGTTTAAAAATGTTTGTTGATGCTTATTACCCGAAATTCATTTGAAAAATTATTCAGTTTAACGAATATATGATCTGAAAAAATAACTACTCATAACAGACTGCAAAAATGGTTTATATTAATGATTATTAATTGTTTAAATAATTTCGAAGTATCTTAAGCAAAGAAATATTATTCTTAAAATTCGTTAATTGTGTCATTAATTGCTGAAAAGAATAGATGTTCTCGATTTGCAGAGAAAACATTTTTTTAACAAATAAAAATTATTTAAAAAATTACTAAATATTCTGTAGAAAAAAATATTACTCTTAAATTGCTTTAATTGTGTCATTAATTCCAGAAAGTAATAATTTTTCACGCTTTACGGGGGGAAAAAATTGTTTAGACAAGTCAAAATTGTTTAAATAATTACCAAACATCCTTCAAAAATGTATTGCTTTCAACATTCTTTAATCGTGTCATTATTTTTAGCAAATAATAACTTTTTACAATTTTAGGGAGAAAAAATTGTTTAAACAAATGAAAATTGTTTAAACAAATGAAAATTGTTTAAATAATTACCAAATAAGTTAAACAAGAACTACTACTCTTGACATTCATCAACTTTGTATGATTTATTCTGAAAGATAATAACTTTTCACGATTTACAGAGGGAAAAAAATTGTTTAAACAAATATTAATTATTTAAACAATTTAAAATTATTTAAAATATAATTTAAAACTCGTCACTTATCGATTAAAAATAATTCATGTTGAAATTTTTTTTTAAAATACCGTCTTTAGCCTGAATTTGATAGAAAACTGCTATTTTGCATTTTTTGGGGCATTTTCCGGGCACAATTAAAGGGGTTCAGGTGTGTCAAAATTGAAAGCTATTGGGTGGAAATTATTCCTTAAATACTCCTCAAGAGGTGACAATACTTTAATTGACAAAAAATGTATAACAAGTATTTCTTTTTTCCATTTTTTTTTTAAATCGAGCTTTTCCCATTTAAAACCCCATGTTAATTACTTAGTTTTCGACAAATATTAAAGAACGTACGCCATGCCATGGCGTGCCCAACACCCGTGAGTCTGAGCTCTACGTTTTTAATTATTTCTCGAAAAGTAAGGGAGATCCCATTTTTATATTCAAGGGACTTTTAGAGCACATTGTAAGCTATCTATAAAAAAAATTTTGTAATTAAAAATAAATTTTTTTCTAATTTAGTTTCAAATTGTATTTTTAAAAAATACAACAAGTTTTTGAATCTTTTCGAAAAATATTTCTTTAAAACTGCGTCTGATTGTAAAAACTTAAAAAGCTTCATCGTAATAATATTAAAATCATCAACGCTTAATAGAAATTACTAATAATAAATAACATTCTTTAGATGGTTTGACGTGAAATTTCTTAAAAGTTAATTATATGAAATAAAAATTAAGTTTTTTGTAATATTTTGTTGTTTTCTTCACTATTTATAGATTTATAAAAAAATTCTCCCCTTAAATCGATCCTTCAAAATTAATTAGACATACAATGCTTGTAGTAATTTTTATGTGTAATTTTGATAATTTCATCGTTAATTATAGTTTAAGAAACGTATGCGCTACAAGCACAAATATAAACAAAATTTTCCAAAATCAAGGTAAAAGCTATTTACGTTTGCACTTTTAAATTGTGCGGGAACTCAAAGAGCCAATGAATGCCTATTACTTGCGCATGCGCACGAAGTTTTTCGTCCAGTAAGATCGCTGCCGGCTGTTACCACCACGTTACTAGTCTGACAGGGAACGGTTGCAAACCAGCCTCCCTAGTAAACTACGGCGATTATGCCGTTACCTGCTAGGAGACTGACATACAAGTAACAATTCCTCTGATAACATGTGATCATTCAGGAACCTTGCAGGATGGTAACAGGTTAGCTGGGGAGTGAAGGCAAGTTTGTAAAGTGTGGAAATAAGGTGTGAGAAAGGAAAGTTGAATCGTGCAAATTTTGTTTTGAGGTTAGGTGTAGAAAATAGTTGTCGGGCAAGGGGGGCAAGAGGTAGGCAAGCTAAGAGCGGGAAACAGCGAGGACTTTTTGGTAAGGTAGGTATGCCGACCATACCGACCAGGGTCGGATCAGCTGAGGGAAGGGGTGCAGGCACGAGCCAGAAACGCGGGAGACCTTCAAACTTACAGCGCCTCAACAGACTAGGTAGCGCGGGCTCGAATAGGAGTCTGGATGAATGGCACAAAAAGGGGAACGTGACTAGCAGTGAAGGGGAAGATAAAAGGAAAAGAGAGGAAGGGGAAGAGGATTCTGAAAGGGACAAGGATAACAAGAAAGTGAAGATTAAACGAAAAACACCAGACAGAGATAGGGGAGATGGGGAGATGTTTGAGCAGCTAGCAGCCCTCATAAAAGGGTTTAGAGAGGAAACAAGGAAGAGTCTGGAAGATATGAATAGGCAGGGGAAAGAAGTTAGGGGGGAAGTGAGAAAAGTGGGATAAACTCTGGAAAGAGGAGAAAGACAAGGTATGGGGTAAACTAGAGGCCATAGAGAATAGACAGAGAGAGATTGACGAACAGACAAATAGGGAGATAAAACAACTGGAAGAACTGGTAAGTAAATTAGAAGTTAGGAATGAGCATATGGGGAAGGGAACAGAAAGTGCGGGAGAAGTAGAAGGAAGTGATAACGTGCAAAATGAGAATGAAAGATTGAAGAAGAGACTGAGTGAGATTGAAAGAAGGTTGGAAGGGGAAGAAAGGGCGAAGAGAAAAAATAACATAGTAGTCAAGGGATTGAAAATAGAGAGTGAAACAGGGGAAATTGAAGTCAAAAATCTGCTGAGAGATATTGGAATTCGGGTAAGGGTAGAAGGAGTTAAGAGATTAGGAATGATGAAGCAAGGAAAAGAAGGAATGTTTGTAGTAAAAGTAGGGAGTGAGGAGGAGAAAAAGAAAATTATGGAGAACAAAAAATTATTGAAAGGAAGAAGGGAGAGAATTGAAGAGGATTTGACTTGGAGGGAGAGGAAAAGGAGATGGCAAATAGAACAGAGAGCATGGATAGAGAGGAAAAAGGGATGCATGGTATGGATAGGGCGAGACAGACTATGGATGAATGGGAAGGAGTGGGTCTGGGACGAGGAAGTAGAAGAAATGAGGAAAAGGGGAAAAAGAGTTGAGAAAGGTAGAAGGAAGGAAGATACAAAAGAGGCTAGAGAGCAAACAGAGGGGTTTCCAAAAAGCAAGGCGGAAGAGAAGTAAGGAGGATAGGGGAGGGAAGGGAGGAGAAAAAAGTGAAAATAGCTTTCTGGAATGTGTCAGGCTTGAAGAACAAGAATGAAGGTTTCTGGCGAGAGTTAGAAAAGTGGGATGTGATTATGATGAGGGAAACCTGGGCGGATGAGAAGGATTGGAAGGCGATGAAAAGGTAGTTACCTAAAGGGTATGTGTGGACAATGCAAGAAGCAAGAAAGGAACACGTTAAAGGTAGAGGAATGGGCGGCATGGTATCAGGGGTGAGAAAAGAATTGGCAGTAAAAGGGAAAACACAGCAGGACAGGGAAGAAAAGGAGGGAACAATGGTAAGAAGGATTATAATAGGGAAAGTCAAAATAGCGGTAGTTTGTGTATATAGAAGAAGAGGGGAAGAGGAAGGCTGGAGAGTAATAAGGAGGTGGATGGAGGAAAAGAAGGAAGAATTTGTTTTGATAGGAGGTGACTTAAATACCTGGACTGGCGAGCAAGGGGGAGGGACTTGGGATGAAGAAAAGGAGGCATATATAAGGAGCTCCAAACATAGGGAGATAGACCGGGAGGGGAGGAGGCTACTAAACATAATAGGAGAAACCGGATGGTTTATATGTAATGGCAACATGAAAGGAGATGAGAAAGAAGAGATTACATTTATAGGTAAGGGAGAAACAATAATAGACTACATCCTGGCGGAAGAAAGAATGAGTAATATGATATGCAGTATGAATATAGTGAATGAGATAGGGTCAGAACACTTCCCAGTAATAGCTACACTGAAAGGTGGCGTCCATAAGCGTGGCAGAGGGAGAAAGGAAAGAGGGGGGGAAAGGAACACGAAAATGGGAGTCTGGGGGGTAGATAAATTAAAAGTGTTTGAACAGAAGATGGAAAAGGAGAATGTTAGATATGAAAAGGAGGAGGGAGTAGACTCGTTAATTAAAAGGTTGAAAGGGTCGATTGAGAAGGTGAAGGATGAGATAGGTACAAAAGAAGGAAGAGAAGAGGGAAAGAGAGGCTGGTGGGACGAGGAATGCAGGGAGAGTAAGGAGAGAATGAAAGAGTCTGTAAGAAAATGGAGGAAAGGAGAAATAGAGAAGGCGGAGTACAACAGGAGAAAAAGAGAACATGAGAAGATGCTGGAAGGGAAAAAGCAAAGGGGAAAGGAGAAATACAAGGAAGAAGTGGAAAAAGCAATCAAAGAAGGTAGGGTCTGGGATGTGATAAACAGGGAAAGAGGAGGAAGGAAGGGCGTGATTGAAGAAATAGAAATGGATGAATGGACGGATTATTTTAAGGGTCTGCTAGGGGGAGAACAAAGTAGGATCAAAGGGGAAAATAGAAAGACAGTCCAGGGAGAAATGGAGGAAGCGAACGAAATAACAAGAGAAGAAGTGAATGAGGCGATAGATAGACTGAATAGAAACAAGGCCACAGGAGAGGATGGTATGGAGAACGAAGCGATAAAGTATGGAGGAGAAGGGATTAGGGAAGTGATGTGGAGGATATGCAACAAGGTCTGGAAAGGAGAAGGGTGGCCGGAGGAGTGGATGACAGGGCTGGTAGTACCGCTTGTTAAAAAAGGGGAGGGTAAGAAGGTAGAAGAGTACAGAGGGATCACTCTCATGCAAGGGGGCTATAAAATATACACAGAAATTATAAGAAAAAGGTTAGAGAATCAGATAGAAGAGAAGCAAAGTATCCCACACAACCAGACGGGATTTAGAAAAGGGATGGGGACAATAGACAATATTTACGTACTCAACTACTTGGTTAACAGAAACTTAGGGAGAAAAAGAGGGAAATTAGTCGCTTCGTTTGTAGATTTCAAAGCAGCTTTTGACTCAGTGAATAGAAAAGTGCTATGGCAGGCAATGAAAGAGAGGGGAATAGAAGAAGGGTTGGTGGAGAGGATAAAGGAAATTTTTACTCAAACCAGGATTAGGGTGAAGATACGCGGGGAAAAGGGGGAGGTTTTCTGGACAGGAAGAGGTCTAAGGCAAGGGTGCCCGTTGAGTCCACTACTTTTTAATTTGCTGCTGGCAGACCTAGAGGAGAAGCTAAAGGAGAAAGGGAAAGGGGGGACGATACTGGGTAATAGCAAACTATACTCACTAGCATACGCGGACGACGTAGTTCTAATAGCAGACGATGAGAAGGGGATGAACCTAATGATAAGAATTTTCGAAGAGTACGTGGGAACAAAAGAACTGACGGTGAACGTAGGGAAGACCAAGGTGATGTGCTTCAGAAATAGAAAGACCAAAATAGGTTACGTTTGGAAGATGAACGGACAAACAGTGGAAAGTGTGGAGGAGTTCTGTTACCTAGGTTTTTGGTTTGAGTCAGGAGGGGAAACGATTTGCAGGTGAGGAAAAGAATCGAAAGTGCGAGTAAAGTAGTGGGCCAAGTATGGGGTATAGGAAAGAGAAGGTTCAAGGACGATTGGAGAATGAGGGTTTGGTTGTTTGATGCGTTGGTTTGGGCGGTGTTGTGTTATGGAGTGGAGGTTTGGGGATGGAAGGAACATAGGAAAGTGGAAAGCATGCATGAGAGATTTCTGAGATGGGTAATGGGACTTAGTTAGAGTTCCCCAGGATACATGATAAGGGAAGAACTAGGAAGGGAAAAAATGGTAACTAGACAAATTAAGAGAGCCTGGAGGTTTGAAGAGAAGCTGAAAAGGGGAGAGGGGAGTAGAATAGCACAAGTATGCTTGGACGAAGTTCGGAACAAGGAGACGAGAGGCAATTGGGGAAATTAAAAATGGGAGGAAGAAAGGAAAAAAATGAGGAGTGTTTGTGATATACAGGAAGGGGTTCTGGATTGGCAGAACATTGAATTAGAGCTATTAGTAAGACAAGGAGAAGAGAGATGGAGAAAGATTATGGATTCGAAGTACAATAGATGGTATATGATGGTCAAAGGGGTGACGGAACCAGAATATTTGCAAAAGATGAAAAAGGAAGATAAATGGAATAGGGTGATACGGTTTAGAATGGGAGAAGGAGTGAGAGCTTGTAGATATTGGTTGGATGAAGAGGAAAATCTGTGCAGAGTATGTGGGTACGAAGTGGAGTCATGGGCACATGTGTTAGAGAGGTGTACAGGAGAGGAAGATGGACAGTTGAGTGTGGATGAATGTGTCAGATGGATTTTGGATGGTAATAGACAGGGAGTGATGTGGATGAAAAAACTGGAAGAAATAAGAGAAAGCAAGAGAGCAGGGCAGAGCCAAACGGGTAATCCTGTGTAAAGGAAAGTAACTTGTGAAAATTTAAAATGGTTAAATCGGTGAAAATGCATTTGATGGTAAAAGAAAACGGAAGCCCGGGAAGATCGCTCATTGTCTGTAGTCTAAGACTAGTACTAATATGATTGTTATTATGTAAGGCGTTGGATTAGAAAATAAGTAGCGGTTAAGGTAGACTAAGGATGAAATGTAAATATATGTACAGGGAGCGGAGGCCCTCGAACCCGTAAAAGGGAGAGTTCAAATATACATACATACATAATCTTTTACAACTTAAAATTAACTTTTTTGTTTAAATTTTACATTTTGGGGTTGATAATTCAAATATCTTGTATAAAAATCGTTGTTTCGCTTGGAAAACTTAACAATTTTGTAGAAAAATTATCTAATTGGTTGAAAATTTAAGTATTTTGTTGAAAATTCGTCTTTTTTTATTGAATTATTATTAAAATATTTATTTGTTTTAATATAAACTATGATATGTTTTGTTGGAAATTCATCTTTTTCAGTTGAAAATTCAACTCCTTGGTTCAAAGTTGAACTACTTTCTTCGAAGTTAATTTTTTTTTGAAGATTCATAATTTTTCATGATATTTTTTTGTTCGTTTTTTTTTTTGTTTGGAAATTAATTCTCAATAAAAATTTATCTACTCCATTTTTGGTTCGAAATTTATATTTGTCGTTAAAAAATTCAACCATTCAGTTAAAAAATGTTAGAAACAAAAAATTATAAACTACACATTAATGAAATGGAATTTGGACTAACATCACATCTGTTCTTCAAAGTATTTAGTTCAAAATTGATGTAGTTTGTTGAAAATTCGCCTTTAGTCGAAGATAATTTTTTTTTGTTTGAAAAGTAATTTTTTAAACTGAAAATTCAACTATTTTGTTGAAAATTCAACTAAATGGTTGTAAATTAACTTTTTTATTTAAAATTTATATTCTTGGTTTTTGGTCTTTTTGGCTTAAAAGTTCAACAATTTGGTATAAAAGTGAACTATTTGGTAAACAATTAAACTGTCTTCTGGAAAATTGGCTTATTTATTCAAAATTAATTCTCCTCGATGAAAATTTAACTGTTCCATTTTTTATTAAAAATGTATATTTATTGGTTTAAAAATTCCACCATTTAGTTGAAATAATTTAGAAACGAAAAAATATAGAAATTAAAAGTTAGTGTAATAAAATTTGGACTAACATCACATCTATTCTTGAAAGTACTTTATCGACTATTTATGTAATTTATTAAAAATTCGTCTGCTTGATTTGAAAATAGAGCCTTTAGTGTTTTTTTTTCTCGAAATAGTAGCAAAATAGTGTCATCGCTTAAAAAAGTGCCATACAGTTTCAGTAATGAAGTGACTCCGATGCCTGCAAGGATAATATTTCAACAGAAAAATAAGGTGATAATTGACGAAAATAGGGGAATAAGTTATTTTAAATAAAATTAATGTATAGGTACCATATTGAATTCAATATAAAACGCTCAAGATTTCAAGTAACAATATATTGCATTTTAAACTGAATAGTTCAGTTTTCAACAAATAAAGCTTAATTTGCTACCAAAAAAGATAACAATTTTCAACGAAAGAGTTCCGATTTTTAAGTTAAAAAGTCGGGTGTTTTAGAAAAATAGTTGAATTTCAAACCCGAAAAGATGAATTTTCAACCAAGAAAGATAAATTTTCAATGAAAAAAAATTTCCATTCAAGAGAGAAAAAAGGTATCAACCAAATTGTTGAATTTTCCACCAAAATAGAATCTTCAAGCCAAAAAGACGATTTTTTTTTAAGGCAGTTGAATTTTCTATCCAAATAGAAAATATTTCAATAAAACAGTTGAATTTTCGAAAGAAGATGACTTTTTAACAAAACAGTGGCATTTTTAACCACATTGTTAAATTTTCAACCTATGAAAATGTGTTTTCAAGCAAATAGTGAATTAAAAAAAATGATTAACCGAACAGTTGCATTTACAAACAACTAGATCAACTTTCAAGCGAAAGGGACACATTTTTAACCGAATAGTTGAATTTTCAACCTACAAAAATAAATTTTCAACCAAATGTTGAAATTCTTAAAAAGCAGATTAAACTTTAACCAAAAACAGTTGCATTTTCAACCAAACAATTGAATTTTCGTACAAAAAAGATGACTTTATAACAAAAGCAGTTACCAAATAGTTGCACTTTTAACCAAAAAAATATCTCATTTCTACCAAAAGAGATGAATTTTCAACCAAGAAAGATTTTTAATTCAAGAAAGAAAAAACATGTCAACGAAACTATTGAATTTTCTACCAAAATAATAGAATCTTCATGCCAAGAAAACGATTTTTTTAGAAAACATTTAAATTTTCCATCCAAAAAGACAAATTTTTAATAAAACTGTTGAATTTTCAAAAAGATATGACTTTTTAACAAAATAGTGGAATTTTTAACCACATAATTAAATTTTAAACAAATAAGAGTGAATTATAAACTAAATAGTTTGATTTTCAACCCACAAAGATGAATTTTCAAACAAATGAACTTTGACCAAAAACAGTTGTATTTTCAATCAAATGTAGTTGAATTTTTCGAACAAAAAATGACTTTAACAGAAAAGTCCATTCTTCAACTACAATTATGAATCTTCAACAGAAAAAAATGAATTTTTAACAAAAAAGTTCAACTTTCAACCAAGTAGTTGAATTTTCAATAGAAAAATATTTTAATTTTAAATAAAAAACGACGAATTTAACCAAAAAAGATAAATTCTCAACGAAAAATGTAGTAGTCGATATTTTAACTAAAAAATATTTCAAGTTTAAATAAAAAACGCAGTGGAACTCAACTAATGACAACAAATTTCCAGCAAAATATTTGAATCCTGAACCAGAAAAGATTAATTTTTAAAGAAACCAGCAAAGAAAGATTTGTTATTTAACAGAGAAAAATATGTCGTCCAAATTGTTTAATTTTCCACCAAGAAGACAAATTTTCTACAAAATAGTTGAATTTTCAACCCGAAAATATGAATTTTCAACAAAAAGTGAATTTTAAACTAAAAACGATCAATTTTTAACCAATGATGAAATAGTTAAATTTGAAGTTAAAAAACTGACTTGGAACAACAACAAAAAAACGAATTTTCAAACAATAAAGAAACTAATTTTAAACAAAAAAGTTAAATCTTTAATCAATAAAATTAATTTTTAACAAAGTAATTCAACTTTCATCCAAGTATTTGAATTTTCAATCCAAAAATATAATAGCTGAATTTTCAACTAAAAACCATCAATTATCAGCTGGAAATGGATAAGGTGAAATTTTCAGTTAGGAAAATTAATTTTCAACTAATAGAAAGAAATTTTTAACAAATTAGTTAAATCTTTAACCATGTAGTAGAGTTTTTAACCAGAATAAATAAACTCTGAATCAAAAACGTGAATTTGAACTAAGAAGATAGATTTTCAACAAAAAATGGAATACATAATTAGATTGGCAGTTCAGAAAATTAATTTTCAACAATAAAAAAACGAATTGTCAACAAAATACTTAAATTTTAAACCAAAGAGATGGATCTTTGAATAATAAAATTATTTTTTAAGAAAGTATATAATTATACTTTCAACGAAGTAGATAAATTTTCAGTCAAGATTATTTTTTTCTAATAAAAAAAATTTACAACAAAATACATAAATTTGAAACCAAATAGTTGAATTTTTGAACTAAAAACGAGCAATTTTCAACCAAAAATTGAATAGTTGAATTTTCAGCTAAAAAATTAATTTTCAAAGAGCAACAAAACTAATTTTGAACAAAATAGTTAAATCTTTAGTCAATAAAATAAATTTTGTAACAAATTCGTGTAAATTTCAACCAAGTAGTTGCATTTTAACCAAAAATATTCATTTTTGATAAAAAATTGAAAAGTTGCATTTTAAACTAAAAACGATCCATTTTCAGTTAAGAAAATTAATTTTCAACTAAAAAAAAAAACGAATTTTCAATAAAATAGTTAAATCTTCAACCAAGCTGTAGAATAGTTAACCAGAAGAGATTAATTCTGAGAAAAGAAATACATTTACAACATAGTAGTTGAACTTTAAACTAAAAAGATCAATTATCAAACCAAAAATGAAATAGTTAAATTTGCAGTTCAAAAAATTGATTTTCAACAACAAAAAATTAATTTTCAACAAAATACTTAAATTTTCAATCAAAGAGATAGATCTTCGAATATTTAAATTAAATTTGAACCCAGAGCAGAAGGGCGAGTACTGCAATTCACAAGAGGCAAAGTGCCACTCACGGGCCTGTGTCTCACTCTATTTTTTATCACACAAGTCATCAGAAGTGCAAATAGCTTGCATAGAGTCCTAATCTAAAAACCCGGGAGGAAATCCAATCCAAACCGATTCAATTCCATTCAATTTATTTCAATTCCATTCAATTTAATTCAATTTTCCATTTAATTTAATTCCATTCAATTAATTTCCATTCAATTTCCGAGACGAAGGGCGAGTACTGCAATTATTTATACTATAGGAAAAGTGCGACTTAGGGGCGTCTACATGCCAAAGTTGGGGTCAGTGCACTTATCGTACCATAAAGTACAGATGCAATTGTGTTTGCGCCAATCAAATCACAGTGTCAGTGTCAGTTACTTTATTATACGCTGTACCCTCACTACAAATTTTACGGCCTAGACTAAGAAGTGATATTTTATATATCGTTCACAGTACCTAAAATCGCACTTATGATGGCGGCGTGATAAACAATCGATTTTTAAACAACAAAAAAACTAATTTTAACAAAATATAGTTAAATCTTTAAGAATTAAACTGAATTTTGTAAAAAAAAGTTGTTTAACTTTCAACCAAGCAGTTAAAAATTCAACCAAATGAAAAATTTAATAGTGGAATTTTCAACTATAAACGATCAATTCTCAGCAAAAATGGATTAGTTAAATTTTCAGTTAGGAAAATTAGTTTTCAATTGAAAAAAAAAATGAATTTCCAACAAAATCACTAAATTTTCAACAAATGTAGTAGATTTTGTAACCACATGTGGAATTCTAGAGCAAAAAAATAATAGTAGAATTTTGAATTGAAAAGAATTAAATTTCGACGAAAGAAATTAGATTTTCTTGCATTTAAGCGGAACAAAGAGAAAAATGAAAATTCTCATGAAGACAGAGAAAAAAGAGAATTTTCCAGAACCGATTAATTACTCTATTTATATTACTCAATTATTACAGGAATACTTTTGATTAAATACAAATAGATATATTATTGAAAAATCCAGTTATTCTATAAATTCAATTAATTATTTTTTTCTTTCAATCCTATATTTTGTTTCAGTTTCTATAGTTTAGCTTTAAGAAACGCACAGATCGATTTCTGCGAATTGGTAAAATGGCGTCAACGAAAACAATACTGGGAATTTCTATTTTGAATTCTAAGAAAAGCGCGAGAATAAATCCCAATACAAAAAGAATTGCCCCACCCCCCTATAAAGACTATAATTTTTCCGGAACCGATTACTCTTTTTATTTATAATACTCAATTATCATAGGGACGATACTCTTAATTAACTAGAGTTAGGTATATTGTTAAAAACACAATTATTTTTCTCTTTCAATCCTAGTTTGGTTCAGTTTCTAGTTTAGTTTTAAGCGATGTTTTCAGAAATAATACGCGAATCTAATTCTGCGAATTGGTAAAATGGCGTCGACGCAAACTATACCGGGAATTTCTATTTTGAATTCTAGGAAAAGAACAAAGAATGCAGCGAGGAACGCGGGAATAATCATAATAAGTAACGAAAAAAAGAAAAAGCTAGCCTATAATATTTTAAGTCCAATTAATCAACTCTTTTTCATATCACTCGAAACTCAATCTCAAAAATGAATAATGCTACAAAAGTATGACAAATAATAATAATAACAATATACAAGCAATATATCTCATAAATCATGTTATATTTAATAAAAATCAAGACTTACCAGACAAAATATGTAGAAATCACACAATCATTTCAATATGCAAATGTAAAAAATCTCTTAACAATTGCAAACTAAAATGACTAAAATCACGAAGAAAACAAATTGCAGCCGGTCTGCGGCGGTTTGATTCCCAAATGAATTCCAATGCTGCCGCTGGTCTGGTGCTGTGTTTGGAAAATGGAAATGTAGATTCGACACAGTCGAAAATTGGCACCCCTTCCCTTCAAACCGATTTCTTTTACAAGCCATGGTTTTGCAAAGAATTTTGCGCAGTCGATAAGCAGAAACTCGCTCTGCTCGAGTGGGAAACTTTCAAACAGTTTTTTTCGTAATTTTCAAAAAACTCAACATTTCTCTTCATAATTAATTATAATTACAATTTAATTAATAATATAATTATAATTTTTTGCGGTTTTTCTTAATACAAATTGTTTCTAATACATAGGATACTAATTCTACTGATAATTAGATGTATATATACATTTTTTAAACAATTAATTTTTGTTTTTAGCAATTTTATCTTACAATTAGAATAGAGTTAGAAAGTCGCGGTTTTTTCCGAATGTTTCAACATATTTTCAACTTTTCAGATAAAGCGATGCAATAATCAATTAAATGTTACTGTGAATAATTGTTTAAACTATTTGTTATTAATTTTAATATTATTCTTTGTGCATAAAGTTAAAAAGTTGCGGTTTCTTTTTGAAATTTTCTTTTTTTTATCCACTCTTCACATACAATGAGGTAATAATTAATGCAATTTAGCAAACATAATTGTTTAAACAATTTATTATTGTTTATAACTATCTTCTCTTACAAGGAAGGTACTTCTGGTGTCCCTCGCCGATTTGATTCTCCCTGATATATGTTGTAGTACTCGAAAAACTAAGTCACACGTATTTTTTTTATCTGCGGAAAAACACTTTAAGGGGGTGAAACAACCCCTCAAAGATAGGGGTCGCAAGTGTCGATTGTATAGTTTTGAGTAGAAAAACAAAATTGATTTCGACCAAACCTACTGGGAAAGTTTCCTCATGATGAAACATGACTAACGTAATTTTCGCAAAAAAAAAAAAAAATTGGTAAAAAAATTAATGGGGGTAGCTACCCCAAAACACTTTTTATTTTATGTCTACGATAATATATACTTTTCATACGCAAAAAGAATTGGGAAATTATTTTTATAACGAAGGAAGTGAAATAGAGTCCATCCAACATGAATAAAAAAATTACGCGGGGGTAAACCACCCCTACATATTTTAAAAGTTGTGCTGAAAATTGCTAAATTCACAGGAAAAAAGTTGAAAAAGATATATTTTGCATTTGAGACCAAAATAAAGTTGACGTGTTTCGCAAAAAAAATTGGTACACAAATTGATGGGGGTAGCTACCCCAAAACACTTTTTATTTTATGTCTATGATAATATATACTTTTCATACGCAACAAAAATTGGGAAATTATTTTGATAACGGAGGAAGTGAAATAGAGTCCATCCAAAATGAATAAAAAAATTACGCGGGGGTGAACCACCCCTACATATTTTTAAAGTTGTGCTGAAAATTGCTAAATTCACAGGAAAAAATTTGAAAAAAATATATTTTGCACTTGAGACCAAAATAAAGTTGACGTGTTTCGCAAGAAAAATTTGTAAACAAATTAGTGGGGTAGCTACCCTTAAACACTTTTTATTTTGTGTCCATGATAATATATAGATTCCATACGAAAAAGAAATTGGGAAATCATTTTTATAACGAAGGAAGTAAA
>CAKNXH010059308.1:5422-44500 GCA_932178445.1 Andricus quercusramuli | reverse complement strand
CTCTATTTCACTTCCTTCGTTATAGAAATAATTTCCCAATTTTTTTTGTGTATGAAAAGTGTATATTATCATAAACATAAAATGAAAAGTGTCTAGGGGTAGCTACCCCCAATTATTTTTTTTACAATTTTTTTTTTTGCGAAACACGTCAACTTTATTTTGGTCTCAAGTGCAAAATATATTTTTTTCAAATTTTTTCCTGTGAATTTAGCAATTTTCAGCACAACTTTAAAAATATGTAGGGGTGGTTCACCCCCGCGTAATTTTTTTATTCATTGTGGATGGACTCTATTTCACTTCCTTCGTTATAGAAATAATTTCCCAATTTTTTTTGTGTATGAAAAGTATATATTATCATAAACATAAAATGAAAAGTGTTTAAGGGTAGCTACCGCCATTAATTTTTTTTACCATTTTTTTTTGCGAAACACGTCAACTTTGTTTTGGTCTCAAGTGCAAAATATATTTGTTTCAAATTTTTTCCTGCGAATTTAGCAATTTTCAGCACAACTTTAAAACTATGTAGGGGTGGTTCACCCCCTTAATTTTTTTTTTTTAGAAAATTACGTTAGTCATCTTTGATCATGAGGAAACTTTCCCAGTAGGTTTGGTCGAAATCAATTTTGTTTTTCTACACAAAACTATACAATCGACACTTGAGACCCCTATCTTTGAGGGGTTTTTTCACCCCCTTAAAGTATTTTTCCGCAGATAAAAAAAAATACGTGTCACTTAGTTTTTCGAGTACTACAACATATATCAGGGAGAATCAAATCGGCGAGGGACACCTGGAGTACCTTCCTTGTTAGATAATTGCTAGAAAATTGCAGTTTTTCTGAAATTTTTTACGTTGCTTTGGCTTTTTCGTTATAAACAAATAATGAATAAATATTAGAGAGAATCTTTTTTAAACAACCCCTTTCTTTTTTATTAATATATTTTTCTGAAATAAAACAGATATTTTAAATATTCTTCAAATTTTCAATGTGGATCATATTAAATGGAAATTTCCCTTGAAGAGTAGCTACTGAGAACCTTTTTCAGGGTCTCTAGTGATCAGGCAATTTAAAATTCCTGTTTTTTTCCCGGTCAAATATTTTTCCCACGACGAAGTTTTAGATGTTTTCTTGTGATTTTAAAAGTCAACGTATACATAGAAATAGAAATTTTAACATAATATACATAGAAAAAATCTGCCCGCTGCCCGAGCACACTCTCTTCGCACGTTGTGCGCGCGGCTCCCAAGTCTGAGCGCGCCTAAGGCACGCACCTTTTGAATCTCGTGCTTCGCGCTCGATCATTGTACACCCCCCACATTTTTGCATATGACTTTTGAAATTATAGTAGGTCAAAACATCAAGAACTGAAATTTAATAATTGTGAATTCTCTTTTGTTAAAGCTCCATCAACTTTAACGAAGACATTCTCATCACGAGTCTCGTGAGAAAAAAAGGTTACCCCGGCTATTTGTACCGATATTTTGGTACAAGTAGCCACGGCTAAAATAATAATAACTTCTTTAAACAATTATGTTTGGCGATTTGAATTAGTTTTAATCTTAATCTAATTGAAAAGTGGACAAGAAGTGACAAATTTCACAAAAAACTGCATCTTTCTAGCATTATCCTAAAAGAATATTATTAAAAATAATACTAAATTGTTTATATGATTATTTTTGTTACATTTAATTGATTATTGCCCTACTCTAAAGGAAAAGTTGAAAGGAAACTGAAAAAATCGGAAGACCCGCGACTTTCTAACTCTATTCTAATAGAAATTTGCTATAAACAATAATAAATTGTTTAAATAATCTGTTTAAACATCTCATTATCAATAGAAAGTGACAATTCATGCATCAGAAAAATTTCTATTTTGAAAAATGCAAAAAAATCATAATTAGCACCAAAAACTAGTAAAACCCTATTTTTCACTTATGGGTTTTTTTGGGAACCTATGAAATAGACTTATGGGGGTGATATTAAAAAAGTAATTTTCGATTCGTATTCTATGGCTAATTGTGAAGAGAAACATTGAATTTCAACTCAGTTCACCTAATATTGACGATTCTGGATCAAATTTCCAGAAACGTTTTTTTTTCTTATGGAAAATATGGGTTGAACTTCATGGGGCTTGCAGGACCTCTAAATATCATTTTTTTGTACAAAAAAGCATTTATTTTTTGTGGATTTGAACAAATTTTAGGGTGACGTGTACGAACATTAAAAAAAATTTAACCACCCTGGCGGAATTTGTTCGCATGCCCAAAAAAAGAAAGAACCCTAAATTTTATTCAAATCTCTATCTCTGTGGACAAAAATTTGCATGGGATGCTTAAAATATCTTCATAGTCAAAAGCTCAAAATTTTGAGAAATCACAGACTGGCGGTCATCTAAATGGGCCCAAAAAAGCTATTTCTTAAAATTATTAACAAAGTGTGACCAAAAAATGTAGAAAATTTGTATACATAATTCATTCTCATGTGAATGCAATACCGGAAAATCCAAAATGTTGAAAGAATACAAAATGGCGGCTAATTCAAAACTCAAAAAATACCTTTTTTCCACAGTTTTCATCGTAATACTTTTGAACTTCGGGAAAACAAAATGTTTGGCTTCAGAAATTATTTGATAACTTTGAAAATCCAAAATTGAAAAAAGAATCAGTTCCCTTAAAGACTAATATTCTGCCATTTTTTATTTTTTCAACATTTTTATTTTCTCAAATTATGTTATAGTTTCTGAATCAACCACCCCTTTTTAAAATATTTTAGATTTTTGAAATAATCAAGGAATTTCTTAAGTCAAACAGTTTGTTTTCCCGAAATTTGAAAGTATTACTTTGAAAACTGAATATTTTAGAATTTGAGATCTTGCATTCGCTTAGGAATAAATTACTAAATTTTTCCACAATTTTTGGCTGCCAATTTATGATTTTCTAAAATTTTTGAGTTTTTGACTATAAAGATATTTTTAGCATCCCATGCAAATGTTGGCCCACTTTTTAATCTCAAGTTCCTTAAAGAAAAAAGCTCTACTTTATTTTAAGTCTAAAATTAAACAAACAAAAATGGTCCCAATTTGTCGAAAAGTGACATTTATTTTTTACCTTCATTTTTGAAGGTCAAATACTTATTTTTTCAAAAAATGTTTATTATAAATAAAAAAGCGTGATAAATCCTATAAAAACTGTAAGAGACAAAATTTTGTTTTATTGATATCAAAAGAGTTATTCAATAGTACATCCAAAAATATCATTTACATTTCTTATATTTTTTTCGAGTATACCTTTTTTCCGACATTTTCAACTTTAAGCTCACACTTTGGCTGCAACTAGGGAAAAATTAATAACTTTTTTTTTAGACATTGCGTACAGATTTTAAAGAAGTACTTCATTTTGGGTTTATTGGGCGCAGAACTTTATCATCTTCCATGCTCTTTTGCGGAAAAAACGTACTTTACGAATTACCAAATGTAGCATAATACATTTTATGCAAATTTACATAAAAATATATATCTTGACCTTCTCGCCCCTAAAGCCGTTACGGATTTTGTGATCGGCCCCTCATAAAAAAAATAACTTTGTAATAATATAAACATAGACAGATAAACACAAAAAATATATAACCCTAAAAGAAATTTACCAACAGATTTATTAAAAACAAAAACAATCTGCAGCAATTTTAAGCCAAATATTAAAACAAATAAAACTGTACCTTTTTTATACATTAAAAGATAGCCGATTACTTACAAAACAAAAAATTTAAAAAAAAAACAATTATTTTCAGAACCCTGAATTGTTTCTTGTAACTTATTGGCAATAATAATAAAAAAGAACAGAACTTACTGAAAGAAAATAAAAAAAAAACATTGTACGACCAGTAAATGAAAAACAACTTTTCAATAAAATTTTTCTGTAAGATTTTAATGGTTCGCAATCTTCATTTTTTAAAGAGACCATTTCAGCTTCAAGATGATTATCGAGGAACTTTAAACTGAAAAAATACATATTCTATATATTATATTCGATAAAAAATTCTTTCAGCAAATGCATAAAATTTTTTCGAATAAAAAAATATACACTTACATGAAACGTTTGTCTTCTTTCAGAAGCTTATTCGTAAACTCTGAGAGGATTTCGAGGAAGAAAATATTCGGTAGTGACTTTTTTTTTAATACCATCAGGAGATTTAATTGCAAAATTAATTCCGGCTTTATGGAGAGCTACGATCGCTTTTCGATTATCTGTTGCATCGGCGTCACAAAATAAAGCAAACTCTTTAGCCAGTTCCTAAATTTGATAAGTTTAATAAAATTATTGCCTTGTGAAATCTTGCAAAATTCCGAGGGACTCCTGCAATGTGATGTACACTCTTTGTGCAATCTTATGTAATCTCGTGCATCCCATGCAATCCCTAATGATCCCCCATTACGAAAAAA
This sequence comes from Andricus quercusramuli, assembly GCA_932178445.1. Lineage (NCBI taxonomy): Eukaryota > Metazoa > Arthropoda > Insecta > Hymenoptera > Cynipidae > Andricus > Andricus quercusramuli. The sequence goes on along the minus strand of CAKNXH010059308.1, from coordinate 40,063 downwards.
TATCATAGGAACTTCAGTACAGAGGTCTATGATGATTTTTCTATTATGAATTTTATATATGTACTTGTTTCACTATTCTAGAAAAATTATTATCAAAAATCATTATAAGAAAATAAGACTAGAAATAAATAATGTTAAAATAGTGATAGAACAACAAATAAAGAAACTACAAAAGAATAATTTGTTTATTTATTTAACGCAGGATTTCAAATTATTTCAAGGGATTTCACAAGATTCCTAAGATTCCAAGGAATTTTACAGATGCATGTTAAAATTTACAGATTTGTAATTCACTAATTTAAAATTTCATTATTTAACCGAAGCCAGATTTATTCAGCAGAAATAAAATTTGTATTTGACATGAGTAAAAGTAACGTTATTGTCAAATATCAATCAAAAGTTATATTTTTGCAACAAATGATAAATTACCATTTTCGTAATATTTTCATAGTATTATTTAAATTGAAATTATTATTTTTGTAACGAAAACTTACTCAACAAGATAAATTTTGAACAAAACATAATTAATTTTCAACAAAATATTATAATTTTCAATCAAACGCGGTTGAATCAGAGCATAAAATACTAATTCTCAACAAATTATTCAAATCCTTAAACAAAATAGACTAATTTTAAAACCAAAAAGAGAAATTTTCAACAAAAGAGTTGAGTTTTTAACCAAGAAAGGTTTTTCGGTTAATAAAGAAAAAAAATCTTATCAAAAATGTTGAGTTTTTAATTCAAAAAGACAAATTTGTTATACACTTTCACTTTAAAAAATCATTTTAAACAACAACAAAAGACAAGTTTTCAAAAAAAAGTGATATTTGTAACCAAAGAAATTAATTTTGAACTTAAGAAAATGAATCTTTAACTAGAAAAATAAATTTTTAACCAAATTGTTTAATTTTCCACCAAACCGACGAATTTTCAATCAAGATGATTAAATGTGTATCATAAAAGATAAATTTAAAAAAATGGAATAATCAAATTTTCTATACAAAAATTAATGTTGAACCAAAGAAATACATTTTTCACCAGAAGGATTAAATTTTAATAAAGTACATAAATTTTAAACCAATTTTGAATATTTAAAGGAAGATTAAACGTAGCAGTGTTATTAACCAAAGAAATTAATTTTTAACCAAAAAGATGAATTAGTCACCAAGAAGATTAATATTCTACCAGAAAAGAAAAAGTTTAAATAAAATACATAATTTTCAATCAAATAGTTTAACTTTAAGTTTAAAATATTAATTTATATCACAAAGAAAATTTCATGAAAATAGTTAAATATTGAATAAAAAAGGTTTATCAACTAAAATGATGAATTATTAACAAAAAAAAAGGAATTTTTAATAAAATAGTTCCACTTTCAACTAAGTAGTTGAATTTTGAACCAAAAAAACTTCTGCAGTCATTATTTACGATTAGCGAAAATCTTGAAAATTTAATTAAATTGTTATATTAGGAGAAACATATTTATTTACCAACATAAAATTCACAGGGTGATTCGAACAAGAATTGATTTACATACCCTGTAAATTCCAGATTTTTCCATTTTTCTTTCTAACATCTTGAGTAATCATAATTTTTAATAGAACTAGTAAGAATTAACAGTTTGTGGTGAATTTTGGGTTTCAAAATTATTATTTAAATGCAAATAATGCAGTGAAATTATAAAAAGGGTTATTTTTAATTTGTTGTAAAAATACAATTTTGACTGTTATTTAACAATAAAGTTGCTTGTGTTCATGTCAAATTTTTCTTAGTTTCATCATGCTTATAAATGTAACATTTTACTTACTCTTGAACTTTGAATATAACTAATTACACTTTCTTAAAAACATTAAATTCAATATGAATGACACAATTTTTTTTCTTTAAAATTGGCAGATTATTTTTCTTATTAACAAAATATGTCTCGCCGCGTGTGGAATTAATCGACACCGTACTTTTGATATTTTTTTAACATTTAAAAAACTGAAAAAATTAATTTCCAAAGGTATTTCTAGATGAAATATTCATCGAAGTAGAATTAAATTCGACTATTAAATTCAGCTATTTGGTTGAAATTTTCTGTATTTTGTTGAAACTTTGTCTTTTAAAGTTTGTAGAATTAAATTCGACTAATAAAGTCAGCTGTTTGGTTGAAATGTTCTGTATTTTGTTGAAACTTTGTCTTTTATGGTAGAATATTAATCTCCTTAGTGAAAATGTAACTATTAGGTCGAAAATTCGTTTTTTTGTGTATTAAAAATGATTTTTTTACCTGAAAATTGAACCATCCCATTTTTTGTTGAAAATTCATCTTTTTGGTAGACATATAATCTTCTTGGTTGTAAATTCATCTGTTTGATTGCAAACACTTTTTTGTTAAAAATTCACCTATTTTGTTGAAAATTTGTATTTTTTTCTTTAGACAATTCATCTTTTAGGTTGAAAATTCAATTATTCGGTTTAAAATTCTATTTCTTGGTTGAAGATTTATTATTTTGGTTAAAACTTAATTTCTTTGTTGAAAAATTCAACTACATATTTTGTTGAAAATAATCTTTTTTTAATGAATTTTTAACTGAAAATTTAACTATTCCATGTTTGGATTAACATTTATCTTATTCAGTTGAAAATTCAGCTATTTGTTTTAAAATTTCTGTATATTGTTAAAACATTGTATTTTGTGGTAGAATAATAATCTTCTTGGTAATTTATTTACCTTTTTGGTTGAAAATTTAAGTATTAGGTTGAAAATTTAACTATTTTTGGTGGAAATATCAACTACTACACTTTTCGTTGAGAATTCTTTTTTTTTTATCGAAGATTCACCGTTGGTGAAAATGTTATTTTTTCATTTTTTATTCAGAATTGTTCTTTCTGAGTTGAAACCTCGACTATTTGCTTGAAAATGCATGCATTTTACGTATGTATTACGTAATTTGTGCATGAACCCTGATAAAATTCTATATGCCTGTTGTCAGTAAAAGTGTCAAAAATATATTTAGAAACAACATATTTTTACATTCACATTATTGATCTCCTAGATGCTAGGTTGTTTTTATACATGAAGAAAATTTTAGAACGGATAGGAAAAAGTCGGGGAAAGTAAGGTAATTTCGAGATTCGGATTTTGTAGCAACCCTGATATTGCAAATTTGATTATTCAATACCTCTAAATTTGGACTTTGAAATATTTGAATAATTTCATTTTCTTATCAAAAAATTACATTCGTAAACTTATTGATTGAATGCTAAATAAATTATTTAACAGATTTGAGCATTTTTAAGTTTTGAAAATGTCAAAGTAGCGAGAGTTTACAAATTTAGGTTTTTTAATGTACACATATATAAAATAAAATAATTTAATAAATAATGTAATAAAATAATTTACATAAAATAATTTAGTTTTTTTTGTAAGTAACTTATTTTAAATAATTCATTAATCAGTTTAATAAGTAGGTTTTGAATTAATAAAATTCTGTTTGAAGAAAATCAAATTAACCATGTACTTCAACATTTTAAGCGGTTTTGAATAACGAACGCCAACTTTAAGTTGAATCATAACCAAAATGTCAAAACTCAAAACAGCGACTTTTGAGCAATTTTTATAATTAATCATTTATTACGGCAAAATTCTTTTCTTTGAGCTTTTCAAATTACCCAATCGGTATTAAGGAAAAGCGACAACAATGCTTTCGAGATTTACGTGACACACCTATTTTTTAGAGAAGGACAAGTAGCAAAAGCGGGTTATGCGCGCGAATGCATGTTTTTAGAAATCTGCAAAGAGATGTTTAATTTTATTTAATTAACATTCATTTATTTGAAATCGTTTAAATGTTTAATTTATTTTTCGAATGTTCGAATGGAATTTTCGAAAAGTTAAAATATTACAATAAGTTGAAAACCTTTACATTTTAAAAGTTGCAAAGAAACTTCTCACATTGTTTTCAAATTTTTCAATTTAATTAGTACAGAAAAAAGTACATTTTTAGATATCTACTTAAAATTTGTAAAAATCTCTTCACTCTCAGGAAATTATTATCAAAATTTGTTGAGCTGAAACTTTCTAGTTTTTAAGAATCTACAAAAATTGAAAAGACGACTTAATCGCTAATATGCTCAAATATTTAATTTTTTTATCAAAAAAGACAATTTTTTAACAAAATAAAGACATTGTCAATCAAAGAGATGAACTTTTAACTGAAATGACGAATCTTTAATAATAAAACACAGAATTTTTAGCAAAGTAATTGAATCCTCGGCGAAAAAGTTAAATTTTCAATTAGTTCCAATTTTTACCGAAAAATTTTTACCTAAAACAGATACAATGATTCCGAATACAAAATAAAATTTTTGAATAAATATTTATTTTTTAGGTTTATTTGTTCATTTGTTTTTATAAGGTTATACAAATATCATTTTCGTAAGATTCTTGAGCAAATTCAAAAAGATTTTTTAACATTTCAGATACGTGGAAAAAGTATCATTTTTCTTTATTTTACAGAATTCTGTAAAACTTTAGGAAAAATTCGAGTCATATTTTAAACTGACTCGAATTATTCCTGAAATTTTGAAAAATCTTCGGAAATTAAAAAAATTGCCCTCAAAATCTTCCTTTTCGACATTTGTAGCAATATTTTGAAATGTTTTAATTTTAAAACCTTCTTGAATTATATTTAAAAGTTAATTTTTCAGAATAAAAAAATAAAATCGCAGGAATACCAAGAATTTTTTTTTATTTTCTTGAGGCCTTTTAAACTTCTTGAAAAGTTTCGACATTTTTTTTCGAAATCTTTAAACTTTTACATTTTGTTTTGGATTTTTGTCAATCTTTTCAAATTTCAAATTATTTTATATTCCTTTCCAAAACATTTAAAACTTTTAAATATCTTTTCAAATTATTTAAATTTTTCCAAAAATTTTCTTGAAATTCTGAAAAATAAAAAAGAATGCCTTCAAATCTTCCATATTCTGTTTTGACAGTTTTGGAAATCTTTTTTAATGTTTCAAAGACTTTTTAAATGTTCTCTTGATATTAAGTTTTTGAATAAGAAATCAGTTTAAATTATCCCATGAATTTTAAGAAATATTTTTTATTATCGTGAAACTTCAAAATGCTCAAGAAACTTGAAAATTTTTATTCATTAAAATTCACATTTTTTCAATTAACATTTTTTTTTCAAGTTCTACATTAATTTCCATATTCTTTTTAGAAATTTCCGGAAATAATTTTTAAATACTTTGCAATCTTTTTCAATTTTCTCTTAGAATTTATTTTTTTAATAAGAAATCAGTTTAAATTTTCCTAGGAATTTCAAGAAATATTTTCATTCACTTGAAACATTTTAAAAATCTCAAAAAGCTTCTTTTTTAGAAATCTTTAAAAATCTACACATTACATTTTTTATATCAAAGTGCTGCTATATCTTTGTTGCATTGATTATTATTAAATATATTACTTAGATAATTTACATTTCTCATAAACCTGAAGTTTGCAGACTTTTTGTATTAGACAGGAAAAAGGAACGACAGCTTCATCCAACCATGAACGCGGGTTTCCCGACAATAGTTTCGAGATATTAATCGAGATAATAATAATTGAATTCCTCTAATATTGTTGTATTATATATTCCGATGTGATTATCCTATAATCGTTCCTATAATATTTTTTCTTGAAGGTCATGCAATCTCTATAAAATCTATAAAATCCATGCAATCTTTTATAATCCCATGTAATCTTGCAATCTTGTAATGTAGTGGACACCAAAAATCCGAGTAATTAACCCCTCTCAAAATTCTAAGATTCATGGCTAATTTTTCCACCTTAGTTGCAGTAAATTCTTTGCTTTTCCTAATCATCTTGACCTTTTCAGAAATTAATTCCCTTTCAAACCTTACTTGTAAACTTCGTTGCATTGACAGAGCACATTTAATTTTGTTCATTTTCCAAGCTTTTTCCAAGGTACCCTCAATCATTTTTCCATATAAGTCATCGTGGTGTTTAACATAATATTTAACAATCGCATCAATCACCCTCGAGCAAACAATGTCACACCTGTAAATAATTTTTTTTTATTAATATAAGATATCAGAGATCCGTAATTGCTCAATTTTCGACGATGATGAAATTTTTAGGCACCTCGTGAATAATTCTCGACCTGTACACATATATTGCAAGGTTTCCGCTGCTATATCCAGAAATTTAAAAGAATCGGAATTCTCTATCATAATCTGGATCTTGTTTAACAAGGAATCCAAATTTTTTAACTTGCTGGACATGTAGATGTCCAAGTCAAAATACTGCGGAATTGCAATTAAATCCTCCACTTTTTCAGATTCTGCACTATATTTATCGAGCAAGAGAGGCAAAAATTGGCTGAAATATTCACTCAGTTCCTTCTTCTCTTTCTGAATTTTCTGAATTTCTTTTGCTGAAAAAACTTTACTTGTAGATTCTCGGCCTACAGGAGATTTTCCTGCAAAATAAAAAAAAAAGACAAATTTCAATCTGAATTCCAGTTTCGTAAAAAAAGTTACGATTGTCTCTATTCTCTCCAACTGAAGGAGTTTCAACTTTTGTCCATTTCAAAAGATAAAAGGCTTTAAATCTTATTTCTTTCTAAAATGAGGGAAATTCCAATTTATTGAAAATTCTCACCAGTGGCAGTTTGTTTTATACTGCAAACCATCAAGTAAATTAGACAAGACTTTTCCTCTTTGGTTAAAGAATTTTCGTCCGGAATCATATCCTCAAGAAGCAATAAATCCGTCATTGATTTCCAGTCTTTCATCATCAAACTCGCCTCTATCAGAGAATCCACTAAAAAGGCTCCATCCCTCCGGATATCGGTGCAGAAAAAAGCCAAAATTTTAAGAGAACATAAATGCTCGTTTAAGAATTTTCCAGCCGCTCGAGCAAGTGCTTGATCAGATTCAAAGACGAGATCATAAATTTGGCTTCTATCGCTGCTTGTAAGTACTTTTGGCTGGTGCTTTGAAATTCTTAAAGCGAGCTCCACCGCCTGAACTGCTATAAGATTCTCATTATTCAGAGCCAGTGCAACTATTTGTGTCTTAAATTTAGAAATAAATTTCTCCAAGTTTGGATTTAAATATTTATTACTGTAGACAGCTTGCAGAGCTCGGAGGCACTTTATTTTAGTTTCTGCTACATTTTCTATCAGAGCCGAGTCTGGAATGTAATAATTATTCATTAAAAAATTGATAGATTTAATCAGCGGTGTAGTCCTAAAAGAAAAAGTGGCCTGGTGGTACTTTCCATAAACTACGTTACCAGGTTGAGGGGGGGGCGGCTACAAATTAAGATTGGTAACAAGGAAGGGGTGGGGGTTATGAGTGGAAATAGCGTTATGAACTTAGATAACATTTAGAACTTAAACTCAGTAAGAAAATCCAACTACATTTTTTGGTAAAAGTTCTTTCTTTTATGCATGGTTAAGAATTCAGCTCGTTTGGTTAAAAATTCTATTAGTTGGTTGAAAATTTAATTATTTTGTTGAAAATGCAACTGTATTACTAGAAAATCATCTTTTTATAAAAAGTTCAACTACTTTGTTAAAAACTCATTTTTTAGTTGAAGGTTCATCTCTATCATTGAAAATTTAACTATTTTTATGAAAATTCCTTTCATGTTTAGTTGAAAATAAATTTTTTAAACTAACAATTAAACTATTCTATTTTTGGTTAAAAATGTATCTTTTTCAGTTAATAATTTAATTATTCGGTTAAAAATTTATCATTTTCAGTTAAAAATTCAACTTTTAGATTGAAAATGCATCTTTCTTGGTATAAATTTAATCTTTTTGGTTGAAAATGTATCCTTTTTGGTTAAAAATGAAATTTTTTGGTTGAAATATCAACTGTTACATGCTTCGTTGCGAATTCATTTTTTTTGGTTGAAAAATGGTTTATTTGACTTAAAGTTGAACTACTCTGTAAAAAAATTAACTTTTTTCATAAGGATTCATAATTATAGTTGAAAATACAACTATTTGCTTTTAAATGAATTTTTATGCTAAAAATTCTACTGTTTTCTAGAAGGTGTATCTTTTTGGCTTGGAAATTCAACAATACGTTAGAAAATTAAACTTTTTGGTTGTAAATGTAACAAATGTGTTGAAAATTTATTTTTTTGTTTGTTAAAAATTGGAGTTTGTGCCTGAAAATGTAGCTTTTCCATTTTTGGTTGGAACTTTATCCTGTATATTACATATGTTAAAAATTCAACTATTTGGTAGAAAATGCATGTATTTTATTAAAAAGTCTCGTCTTTTTGGATATAAAATCATTCTTGTATGTTGAAAGGTCAACTTTTTAGATGAGAATTCAACTATCTTGTTGAAAATTCCTTTTTCTGGAATGAAATAGTAAATTATGATACAAGTGCGGGAAGTTGGTGATTCCTACGAGTTTGACGTTCGCCGCCCGAGCGAAGCGCGGGTGGCAAACTAATGATCTTTTCCCTTAAAAATTCATCTTTTCCGATTGAAAAGTCCACTGCTTATTCTAAAACATTCGACTTCTCAGCCTCAAAACTATACTCTTTTGTTGATAATTTTTCATTCATGTTAGAAAAGTCATCTTTCTTGGTTATAAATGAACTTTTTTGTTAAAAATTCAACTGTCTTCTAGAAAATTTGCCTCTTTGTCTTGAAAATTCAAATATTTAATTGAATTATAATCTTTTTTGTTTGAAAATTCGACCATTTGATTAAAAATGCATCTTTGTATGCTGAAAAGTCAACTAATTGGTTAGAAATTCAACTATTTCGTTAAAAATCTAATTATTCTTGGAAAATTTAACTATTTCGTTGAATTCATAATTTGATGTTAATTAATGTTAATGTTAATTGATGTTAATAATATATATTATTATATATATTATATATATATTTAATATTATATATATATATTATTAATATTTATATATATTATATAAATATATAAAAAAATATAATTATATTAATTAATTATATTAATTAATATGGCCAGCTATTTGGTTGAAGTTTTCTGTATTTTGTTGAAACTTTGTCTTTTGTGGTAGAATATTAATCTCCTTAGTGAAAATGTAACTATTACGTCGAAAATTCGTTTTTTTTTGTGTGTTAAAAATGATTTTTTTACTTGAAAATTGAACTATCCCATTTTTTTATGAAAATTCATCTTTTTTGATAGACATTTAATATTCTTGGTTGGAAATTCACCTGTTTGATTGCAAATTTAACTTTTTTGTTAAAAATACAACTGCCTTCGAAAAAATTCGTCTTTTTTGGCTTGAAAATTTTACCGTTTGGTTAAATCTTTAACTGCTTTTATTGAAAACTCGTCTCTTCTACTGGAAACTTAATTTATTTGGTTGTTAATTTAACTGTTCAGTTGAAAATTACTTTTTTTTTTGAATTCGTATTTTATAGTGTTATAAACTCATTTCTTTGGATAGAAATTCTTTTTTGGTTGAAAATTCAACTATTGTGTTGAGAATGCAATACATTCCAGCTTGAAATCTTAAGAATTTAAAGTGTTTCGTATTGAATTCAATAGTTTATCTGCATTAATTTTATTTAAAATAATCTATAAACGTAATATCCGTCTTTAGCCAACGGCTACGTTACTTTCAGGGGAGAGGGGAGGTCAAAAAAGCCAAAAATTGGTGACGTAGTTTATGGATGCCCATGGAAAATTTTTCCATGTGACAAGAATGTGGCTTGGCGCCGCCAGGCCTTTAGAAAAAGTATTCTGGCGGTGCCAGGCCCTGCCAGGCCTCGACTACAATACTGGATTTAATTAGAAACAGGAAAATTGTTACCTTCTCATGGTGGCTGTTTTACATGAGGTACAAAGTTCACGGTTATTTCCCGATTCGAAACAATTTTCCACGATCTTTGAAAATGAAAAATTCAAATTCTTGAAGCTACAACACTTAAAGTGACTCTTTCGAATTTTGAACTTTTAACATTGAAGCTTGGCAAATTTTTAATTCAAACGCTCAATAATTTACACGTGTAAAATGAAAGATTTTAAAACTTATCAATTGAACAATTTTTAATCAAATGCCGTTAAACTACAAAATTCAAAATTCTAAACTTTTCTAAATCAAGCAGTTAAAATATTTCTGGATAAAAATTATAAATAATAAATACTAATAAATGAATAATAAATTTGAAGCAATTTAAATAATGAATCAATACATTTGTAAATGTTCAAAATTATATCTTTTTAAGCAATTTTAAGTTTCGTAAAAAAAAAAAACTTTTTAAATTTGAAGTTAAATTATTTCAAATTCATGTCGTTTTAAATTAATAATTATTCAATTGTTATTTATACATTGAAATTCAACACTTTTACTTTAAATTACTCTAAAATTTTTACGATTCGAAGCTATTTCAAACAATTCAGTTTCAAATTTTCCAGTTTTTAATATTTCATTTATAATATTGCTCACATTAAATAAAAAGTCAAGTATTTCTAAACATTACAGAATGTTATTTTTTTAAATCAAAACAGCTTTAATCGTGCGGGTTTAAAATGGAATATTTTAGACTGAAACAATATATGAATAGGATTCTAAATTGAATGAAAGTTTTACGTTATTTTAGAATTGAAATAAAGTTTCAATCGGACGTTTACATTTCTTTGACTACTAAGGCTTTCGAATTGAAACGATTTAATTTTCAACGTTGAAAATTAAAATCTGTAAATTGTTTAGTTTTCAACATATTCTGAATTGTCTTTTGAAATAAATTATTTATCAATGTTTCTTTCTCGAAGTATACTCAATTTCTGAAAACATGAATATTAATTTATATTTGCGGTTGATCAACTTGAAATGTTTTGTATCAAAAATTTTCAATTTCAAACACTTTTAGTTATTAATTGTTTAACAAGGAGATAATCAGAGTGGGGATTTTTGCTCATAAATTCTTCATCTGAGAGTCAATTTGATGACTAATAATTTGCCAATAGTCAAGCCGTTTACGAGAAAAGATTTTTCTTTTAAAATTTGGATTGATATCTTTATCGAATTATGTAAATATAACATTTTTTGCACTTGTTTCTATACAAAAATTCGTCTTTTCTTGAATTTTCAACAGTTAAAAATTCAATTGTAAAAAATTTAATTTTCAATTTTGTAACATTTCAAAATTGAAGAAAGAAGCAAATTTTGTATTAAAAACAAGTGCAAAAAATGTTTTAGGGTTAGTGTCCCAATTACTGCGAGTATACCTATTACTGCGTTTTTTCGCCTAATCAGAATGAGCTGAGTACAAATAATTGTTTTGACACCAAAAAATACAATGATAATAATAATAAATAATTTTTTCTGTAAATCAATTAGAATTTACCATACTGTATAACAAATGCCAAGATATTGCTAAACTAATTATATATTCTTCATAAATATAAAAAAAAACATTAATAAAATGTGAAGAATCCGTTATTTTGTTTCCATTTCCGTTACCGAAGTACTGTTCTTTAATCCACTTTAGATTTATTTCATAACCTTGTACGCAGTGGATACATGATTTTTTTAAATCAGAAAACTTGTTTGAATAGAATCAACAGTTCAAAAAATGTAAATTGGTTTATTAATAAAAACTCAAGACCGCAGCAATAGGTACACATTTATTACGGGGGCGCTCATTACTGCGGTCCGATACAGAGGGTCCAGAGACCCTATGTACGGTCCGAAATTCAAGATATATGTACGCTTTGAAATGATAGGTTAATTATTTTGATTTAATTTATTTTTAAGCGAAAAAATTAAAAAACAACAGGAAGGACTGAAGAAAATGGAGGCTTTAAAACAGAAAAAGGAAGGAGAACTGCGAAAAAAGAGAGGATGTGCAAATAGAAAATGATTTAAAGAAACTAAAAAATAAGGAAGCTGTATTACTAAGACTGAAATTTGAAAACAAAGAACACTTATTGTTTTCAAAGAAAGTTAAAAAGGAAAAATTAGTTAATGCTATTTTGTGATGGCCAGTTTAAATTTGGTATTACGGAAGCTTTTACAAATTAATTTAAATTAGTTTAAATGGATAGATATAACAGAGATTATATTTAGTGTATTAATTGAATGTCTCGAAAAAGATGTAATAAATTATTCAATTATCAAAATGTTTAATGAGTCTAGAATATACTTAGGCGACCGTATTGTAAAGAAACAGCCTCCTGAGATATTATTTTTTTAATGAAATATACTTCAGATATTTAAATGAGCTTATTTCACTTTCCAAATTATATTTCTTTTGTGGTTAAATTATGTGTTTATATATTTAACCTACATATGTTCATTTATGATTTATTTGCTCGTAAATGAATAAAATTTAAATCCGCAGTAGTAGGTACATCAGTCCGCAGTAATACGTACACAGTCTTTTTTCAACCGCAGTAATAGGTAGAATTTGCTCTTTTTCCAATTTTTCACCATTTCAATACCTTATGTTAGATTCTCGTACTTGCCAATTTTTTTGTAATGCACAAAATACATTATTCTTAGGCTGAAACAGAAGAACCATATTATTTCAATATAAAATAGGTGAAAAATTGAATTGAAGTGAGATTAAACCATAACACCACAGTAATTGGGACACTTTCCCTATTTACATAATTGTATATAAGAATTTAATAGAAATTTCAATCAATAAACATTTTCGTTGTTAAATAAAGTCGAATTTTTGGTGAATGGGTCGCCATTGACAAATAATGTTTTGACAAATTAATAATAGTTATTCGATGGAATTTCAGTTTTATAAGATTTAAAGAAAGTCCCAACCCTGATCATCTCCTTCTAAGTTTTTAGAACTACATTTGAAAATTCTTAAAATTGAAAATGTACTCTTGAAAATGAAGACCTAAAATGGAAAATATTTAAAGTAAAAGATTTTAGAATTACGCATTTTAAACTGAATAATATCATAATTGAAAAAGTTGACAAGTGAACTCGACATCAACATACAAAAAAATGAAATAAAACTCAATTTAAATTGCATTATATATCATATTATTATACAGATTATTTATTAGAAAATTTGTAAAATTCGCGATCAAAAAATAAATGCACTATTATTTCCCGGTTTCCCGGACCAGCAGCCACCCTGATTTTACAATTAGTCAACCCAAGCTTCTTAAAAAAATGTTATTCAACCAATTGGAATGAATATAAATTTAAACATATTCAAAATTGAAAATATCAAAGGCAAATCTTTCCAAATGATTAAATAATATTTTACGTCACTTTTCCGGTTCAGAATTATGCTAAAAAAACAGAAAAAAACAACTTATTTCACCGATGAATTTCAGGTATTTATCATCGAGTACGAACTGGTCGAATTTTTCGATCCAAACTAATATTTCTTCCAAGCATACGGTTCGAATTTCGGGAAGGGCGTCGTCGAATCTCCGTAAGTAAATCATTTTGAACATTCTGAAGAGCATATTCTCTATTTTTTCCAGGTACTCGTCCTGATTTCCATCTAAACTTGAGACAATGTCCACCAAAGCTGACATGATTTTCATAGCTAAAATTAACAGCAACAGATAACAATACGTTGCAGAAAATTTTAATATTGTGTTGGTATTAATTTGATCGGTTTTGGAAAGACACTGAAGAAATACCTGCGAGAGTCGATGTGTGTCTAAAAGCATTTTCTTCAGATTCAGAGAGAGCAATTAAAAAGGGAATCAGATTTTCCAAAAGATACTTGTCGTCTGTTATAAAATTCTTATTGCACTGCCGAATCAAAACTTGTACAAAATTACACAAATTTGCCCTGAACTCTTTCCACTCTTGACCAGTCATTATTACTGGATATTTTCCAGTTTGCTACAAAAATAATATATTTAAACTCGAAGCGTGAAAATTTCAAGACAAGTGATATATTTGCACGTAAGCGTCAACGATTATTCATAGGGTGACCAGAGGTCCTGATTTATCAGGACATTTCCTGATTTTTTTTTTGCTATGTCCTGATTTTTCATGACCGAAAACGAAAATACACCATTTCTATTACGCGGACCTAAATTTAATTGAGACTTTCTAGGGACGCAGTCTCATTATGACTATAATTCAATTCAATTTCGAAATTTTCAAAACTCAATTTCAAGTTTCCGTGCAATTTGACTAATAATTATTTTAAAGGAAAGGAAAACATCGAATTGTCTTTAAAAATTGGAAGTTCTGAAAAATATTAAAAATAATAAAGAGATTGTACAGATTGTACTCAATTATTTAAATAAGAATGTTGATCTCGAAAAAGATATTTGCATAATTTATAAAAGTAGGAAATGAGCATACAATGAAAATTCATATTTTCGATTTGAAAATTCAACTGTTTTGTAGAAAATTCATCTTTTTGGCATGAAAATTCCACATTTCGGATGAATTTTTTTCTTTATTGGCTGAAAAATCTTTCTTTGTAGAAAATTCGTCTTTTTGGTTTAAAAATTCATCTGTTGTCGTAGAAGTTTCATCATTTTTGGCTTCGTTGAAAACTAACCTTTTTTTGATCGAGGATTTTCACATATCCTATCTTTGAAAGTAGCTTTGAGTCGTATTACTGTTACTTAGTTTTCATTTCAATAGAGTGATAGTTTCCAGTTCTATCCAGCTCTACTGTGCATGTGTTGTAGGCAAATGGCTTGGGCTCGTAGATTCGAAAGGCTGAGTACTCCCGAGTCACTTCTACTGCGTATGAGTTGGTTTTAACTATTTCTGAAATCTTAAGCAATTGAAAATATGATTTCATCATGGGCTAATTATTTTTGAAAAAAAAAAAAAAAATTGATTAGCATTTCGAACTCGAAAGTTCATTGCCGCACTACCCGATTCGGGTAGTGTTTCTAGGTGGATAAATACTACCAGTGTGGGTCCACCACACCCACGACGGGTCAACAACATGCAGTATTCCCCGTATGGTCACCCATCCAAGTACTAACCGCGCCCAACACTGCTTAACTTCAGTGATCTAACGGGAACTGGTGTTTTCAGCGTGGTATTTTTGAAGGAAAAATTAATATTTTAATTAATGTTTTGATTCATTTCATCATGTTTCTTTTGAAAATCATACAGCCTCAGTTTATTTTCGAAAACAATTTTTTTTATTAGGATAATAAACAATACAAATTATGAACATTTACAAATTTATTTTATTTTACTTTTATTTACATTTTCAAAGATAATATTACATCCTTCTAATTTCAACAAACAATTTCGAAGAATATGAGATCCATCAAATTGTAACTATTATTGTAACCTTGAACAATTAAAAATATGAATTCATCCTGTACTATTTTTTCAGAAAACGTTAAAATTATAATTATTTTTGGAATTTAAAGAAGCTTAGAAAAGTCAAACAATGTGTTCATCCTTGGCTTATATGTCTTTAAAGAAAAAGGAGTCAACTAAATATATCTTTCCGATGACATTTTCCCATGATGCTTGGTAAATTCCCAAGAATTATTAGTTATTTAAACAATTTCGATTAAAAAATTATGAGTCCCGCCATTTTTTAATGAAGGGGTTCAATTTGTTTACAGAATGACCAAGAATGTATTTGCGATAACTCTTTCTGCGAGACTTTGCAAATATACAATAATTATTGATTATTTAAACAATTTTCATAAACATGTTCAGGCTTGGCTATTTTTCAATGAATAGGTACAATTTGTTTCCGGAGTCAACTAAAAATATCTTTCCGATTACTCTTTTCTATATTGCTTGTACAAGAATATACTTCATTATTCAAACAATTTCCATTTAAAAATTCAGAGTTTGGCTATTTTTCAATTAATATGCTCAATTTTTTACAAAATTAACTAAGAATATTTATCCGATGACTCTTTTCTATAATTCTCTGCAAATTTAAAAAGTTTATTAATTATTTGAACAATTTTCATAAACAAATGAAGAGTTTGTCCGTTTTTTAAAGAATAGGCTGAATTAGTTTCTGGAATCAATAAAGAATGTATTTCCAATAACTCTCCTCTACGATACTTTGCACATTCATAATAAATATTAATTATTTAAACAATTTTTATAAACATATTCAGAGTTTGGCTACTTTTCAAGGAATAGACACAATTTGTTTGCGAAGTCAACTAAGAATATCTTTCCGATTACTCTTTTCTATGTTGCTTTGGTAAATTTACCAGAATTATTAATTATTTAAACAATTTCGATTAAGAAATTAATAGTTTGGCCATTTTTTAACGAGTGGGCTCATTTTGTTCACGGAATTACCAGGAATGTATTTGCAATAACTATTTCTGCGAGACTTTGCAAATATACAATAATTATTAATTTACTAAACAATTTTTATAAACGTATGCAGAGTTTGGCTATTTTTCAAGAAATAGGCACAATTTGTTTCCGGAGTCAACTAAGAATATCTTTCTGATGATTATTTTCTGTGTTTCTTTATAAATGTACAAGAAGTGTTCATTATTTAAACAATTTCCATTAAAAAATTCAGAGTTTGGCTATTTTTCAATGAAAAGGCTCAATTTTTTACACAATCAACTGTGAATATTTTTCCGATGACTCTTTTCTATAATTCTCTGCAAATGTCAACGATTTATTAATTATTTAAACAATTTTCATAAACAAATGAAGTGGTTGTCTGTTTTTAAAGAATAAGCTCAATTCGTTTCCGGAATCAATAAAGAATGTATTTCCAATACATTCACATTCACAGCAATTATGAATTATTTAAACAATTTTTATAAACATGTTCAGAGTTTGGCTATTTTCCAAGGAATAGGCAACATTTGTTTACGGAGTCAACTAAGGATGTCTTTCCAATGACTTTTTTCTACGAGACTTTGCAAATTTGTAATCATTATTAATTATTCACACAATTTTTATAAACATATCCAGAGTTTGGGTTTTTTTTCGAGGAATATACACAATTTGTTTATGGAGTCAACTAAGATTGTCTTTCTGATGACTCCTTACTATGCTTTGAAAACATAGGATTATTATTAATTATTATTACATATTTTACTAAAATATTCAGAGTTTGGCTATTTTTCAACGAATAGGCTCAATTCGTTTACAAAGTTACAAGACTGTTTAATTATTTAAACAATTTCGATTAAAAAATTAAGAGTTTGGCTATTTTTCAACGAATAGGCTCCATTTTTTAAAGAATTAATTAAGAATATCTTCCTGGTGACTTCTTTCTATAATGCTATGCAAATTTCAATTTGATTACGGAATCAATAAAGAATGTTTTTCAAATAACTCTTTCCTATGATACTTTGAAAATTTACAATAATTATGAATTATTTAAGCAATTTTCATAAGTATATTCAGAGTTTGGGTTTTTTCAAGCAATCAACACAATTTGTTTACAGAGTCAACTAAGGTTGTCTTTCCGATTATTCTTCACTATGTTTTGTGATACTACAAAAATTATTAATTATTTAAACAACATTCATGAGCGAATTCAGAATTTTCATATTTTTTAACGAATAGGGCCAATTTTTTACATAATTAACTATAAATATATTTCCGATGACTTTTTTTCTAAAAACTGAGACACCTGAAAACTGAAAACACCAGTTCTCGTTAGATCACTGAAGTTAAGCAGTGTTGGGCGCCGTTAGCACTTGGATGGGTGACCGTCCGGGAATACTACTAACTACGTGCTGTTGGCGTGTCGTGGGTGTGGTGAGCCCACACTTGTAGTTATTTACTACAAGAAACTATCCACCTAGAAACACTGCCCGAATTGGGTAGTGTCACGCCTACCCCGAAAGGGAAATGGCTTAATGGTATACATACATATTAATTACTTAAACAATTTTCATGAGCAGATTGAGAGCTTGACCATTTTTCAAAAAATAGGCTTAATTGGTTTACGGAATCAATAAAGAATGTGTTTCAAACAACTTTTGCCTACGATACTTTCAAAATTTACAACAATGATTATATATTCAAAATATATAAATTATAACCAACTTTTCTCAACAACTTTTCTCTTTGAACTATAATATGAAAATCTAAACCATTTGAAAATTTTAAACAAATTCATTTTTATAATAAAACATATGCAATATATGTTTAATAAGAATTAAAAAAGCATACAAATTTCATAAAGATAAAAACTTTCCTTTTCAGTAAATGCAGTCTTCTTTCTTTTTCTTTAATATTTTCCAGTACTTTAATATTGTATTTTACTTATAAATCAAGATTTCTCGACGCTTCTCGAGCCGAGATCATTTACTACGTATTTCTATGAAAACTGGTACGCGCCGACATTTTAGAGGTTTTTTCCAAAGTTACATGAAAATGTTTAGAGTTCTAAAATTATTTATTCTGCATCGTGAGAGGGTACCCATACGAAGCCATGTTTTTGGTTTCAAATTAACATATATTGTTTTTTCATTGAAAATTCAATTACTTAGTTGAAAGTGGAACTACTTTTTTAAAAATTGATTTTTTTGGTTGATAATTTCTCATTTTGATTCAAAAACCTTCTTTTTGATTAAAAATTTAACTATTTTGTTGAAAATTCATTCTTAATTGGTTGAAAATAACATTTTTGGTTGAAAAATAATTTTCAACTATATATATATCTATATATGATTTAAAAAATTTGCCCGCTGTATTTACCTCGCGTGTGAATTCTCTTTTTTTAAAGCTCCTTTGGCTTTAACGAATACATTCTCATCACGTAACTCGTGCTTTGCACTCGATTTTGTCCAAAATGAGAAATTTTCTACATCATATGTTCAACATTATTATATTTAATGTATATTACATTCATTTCTGTACGTCGGCCTGTGATTGCTTATTAGATATTGGAAAATAAAGTAGGAATTGTATTTATCATGATAACGTCAGTATTTGTTCCTGATTTTGCATTTAATTTTATCCTCAGCTACCGTGAAAATTTTATATTATTCCAACAAATATATATTATTGCAATTCATAATATCTATGGATTGATATTAAAAACAGACGTATTTTCCTTTTCTTGTTTTTATAATTGAAGAAAGTGCGCATCCTACGAAAAAAAATCTGTTATTATGCATTCCATTGCAACTTGTGTCGTTTTTCCATAAATTTAATTTGTTTATGTTCAATGTTATTTTTTATGATTTTAATCAAAAATATGCATCCTGGCGTAAAGTGGTTCTAAGGAAAATTTGTAAATGTAATTTAGCCGAAAAATTTTGTTAGATAAAATGTTATTGTATCGTGTATCGTTTTTCCAAAAAGCTATTTTTTTTATTTTAAATGTATTTTTATAACAAAATATAACTCTGACAATTTTCTATTTATCGAAAAAAGTTGTAGGGGTAAATTGCTTGACTTTCTGAGTACTATGGATAGCCGTCCATGGAAATTCAGAATTTTGAAAAAAATGGTAGAATTTTTTTTTTAAATTTTCTAACTTTTCGAATTTCCATCGAAACTAGCTGGTTAACGAACTCGATCTTTCTTTTTGGTCTCTGAAACTGTGTGCGGAAGCACAATCCAATCCGATCAGTCTTTCGAAAGTTATCCGGTATACAGACGACGACGACAACAACGACAAAGACAGACAGACACCGACGTGAGAACTATTTTTTCTGACTCAGGGGGCCTCAAAACATCGACATTTGATGGAATCCACGAAAGTAATTTTTCGCATAAAATCAATACCTTCTCATTATGATGAGAATGTAATAATTCATTATTTCTTGTGCGAACAAAATTTGAATTTTCGATTTTTTCTAGGAAATTCAAAAAGTTGTTATGACATTCTTGTAGGGCTTTTAAAAAGTAACGTTTTTCGTCTTGTGACTTTTTTTCATATTGTGCTTTGTTTCGCTTAAAATGTTAATTTGGGGGGGGGGGGATTTTGAAAATGCTATAACTCTGACAATTTTCTATTTATCGAAAAAAGTCGTAGAAGTAAATTGTTTGACTTTCTGAGTACTAGAATAGCCGTCCATGGGAATTTTGAATTTCGAAACAAATGGTCAAAAAAATTTGGAAAATTTTCTAACTTTTCGAATTTCCATCGAAAATAGCTGGTTAACGAACTCGATCTTTCTTTTTGATCTCTGAAACTGTGTGCGGAAGCACAATCCAATCCGATCAGTGTTTCGACAGTTATCCGGTATACAGACGACGACGACAACGACGACAACGAAGACGACAACGACAGACAGACAGACACCGACGTGAAAACTATTTTTTCTGACTCAGGGGGCCTCAAAACATCGACATTTGATGGAATCCACGAAAGTCATTTTTCACATAAAATCAATACCTTCTCATTATGATGAGAATGTAAAAAAAGAGTTAAACATCCACCGCAGGGTTCCACTAAGAGCAACAGCCATCTAAAAAATGTCAATAGCCCCCAATAGAACCGCCGTAAATCACACCTATGGCCACGTCCCTCAACCGTGAGATGGGTGGCCACAGGGCACGATGAAATCACAACGACAGGCCGGCGAATACCTCGTGTGTCTTGAGGACATGAAGCGACCCAAGGATCCATCTCGCAAGTGCCTTGGCATATTTTTGGCACGCGGGTATGGCTCTAAGGTTACGAACTAGTGATAGTTTCGCACCTCCGAGAGCACCTATCACAAGGACAATTACTTGCACCGGATATTTTGGGTATAGACGTTGCAGATCTCTTTTAAGGTCTTCATACCTCTCCTCTTTTTCTTTCTCATTTGCAGTGACGTTGTATTCGGACGGAGCCGAGAATTCGATCACGAATATAGTTCGTCTCTCGAAGTCTTGGAGAACAATAATGATAATAATAATAATATTAAAATATTAAATTTAATGGCGTAGGGATGTGGCGACCCCATCGCCCGAGAGCTCCGGCTCTTGCAGTCAGCCGCGTTGCTTTGGGCTAACTCCCGAATGCAACGAATTATGCGGTTACAACACAAGTATCGCGCAGTGCCACCCACAATAGGCCTCTCTCGGATGGAGGCCATGGTTCAGTTGGGAGTGGCAATAGGAACAAACCGAGGCGACGACCAGGCAATGACCCCGGAAAAACGCGAGAACATCGATTTAAATGGTCGGACCAACTCAGGAGGGACCTTCTTACCTGTTGGCAAAGAAGCTCACCGGTGCGGAGAGGATTCATGAAGAGGTTACATGACCGTTGGGTCAATATGCACCCGGAATATGCTCTTAAAACGCCTCAGTATTTAAGAGATCAGGTATCCTTCTTGCGAAAAAACGGATATGAAGCTCTTTATCAACAGGAAGAGGAGCAACAGCCTACAGCGAACATTCCACCCGTTCCAGCAAGACCACCTTTGCAGATAGCCGATAATGCCAACATGAGAAGTAGGAGATCTATCCACCAAAAAGTCTTCCTCAGGATAGACAAATTATCTGAAGCTTTTTTCGCGATTTGCTCCTCGAAGATGTTAATCTCTGGAATCTGAACTGTGTAGTTTACGAGAAGGCGGTCTCCCTGCTTAGCGACGGTAGAAGTAACGATACTTCGGTACGTCTGAGTAAGACACGTGAGCGTATTGCACAGCTTCAGTTCAAAATTGAAACGGCGAGACGGCATGCATCAAATGTTCAGTGCGTGATTAGCTACATAGCATCAAATAAAAAGTTCACTCCAAAAGTTAGGGCACTTGCTCGAACCTTGAGGAATGCAAATCACACGCTGAACAAGTGTAAGCTGTCGACCATCAAGCAGCACTGGACGCAAAAAGTAAGATCTCTTTCAACAGCGAAACAGCGCCTTGAACGGCGAGTTAAGTGGATTCAGGAAAATTCCACCCTTTCTACTAACCCTTCCCGTCTGTTCAATAAAGCGTCATGTGTAGTTAAAAATCCGCCTAATCGAGAAGAGATTCAAGTCTTCTGGGAGCAAGTAAGTATATGGAGATACTTATCAGCTAAATGAAGACGCTTCTGATATATCACTCTTTCGTAACTTTTGTTAAAGGCAAAGGTTACAAGGTCCAGAGGAAGAGTGTCCAATAATTACTGCTGAAGAAGTGAAGAAAGTTATCGCTAGAACTAAGAACTTTTCAGCGGCAGGGCCAGATAAAATCAACAACTTTTGTTGGAAGAAGTTTACTTCTACGCACCAACATCTTGCTCGTATATTTAGTACTTTCTTAAACGGAGAACAACCCGTCCCGCAGTGGCTAGTGGAAGGACGCACGGTATTGATCCCTAAGACCGGAGATTTGTCAAGTCCAAAGAACTACAGACCCATAGCTTGTTTAAACACCAGCTACAAGCTATTCACTGGTATCCTCAAAGAGAGGATATTGACATCTATCGAGCCGGTATGGAGTGTAATAGTCGAACAACGTGGATGCAAGAGAGGGCTGGCAGGTTGCAGGGAGAACCTGTTAATAGACAGGTGTATTACCCAGGACTCGATCAGGAATCGACGCAATCTGTCCATGGCTTGGATTGATTACCATAAGGCATTCGATAACACGAACCATGAGCTACTTATTAAGCTCCTTGAGTGCATGGAGGTGCATCCAAAAATAGTGAGATGCATAAAAGAGCTTATGCTCTTGTGGCGGACAAGATTTGTCATAACATCTGACAAAAGAGAAGTGACTGCAAGCTTTCTCACATATAAGAGAGGGGTCTTTCAAGGAGACTCTCTAAGTCCGATACTTTTCTGCATCTCCCTCTTGCCTTATCTATTGTGCTCCGAGGCAAAAGCTCTGGATACCTATGCGGCCCGCCGAACAGAAGAGAATATAAGGTCAACCACCTTTTATACATGGACGACCTTAAACTCTTTGCTTCCTCAAAAAAGTACCTTAACATCCTTGTAGATGCGGTAAATAAGTATTCTAAAGCGAATGGCATGAGCTTCGGACTGGACAAGTGTGCCTGCGTCCACCTACACCAAGGAAGACTAGAAACTATATCATCCAGTGACGATCAGGATGTTCAACTCATAGGCGGAAATACCATTCAACATCTTGGTATTGGAGAAAAATATACATATCTTGGAATACCGCAAGCGGGAACCCAAAATGTGCATAACTTGAAAACGGCCCTTGGAAAAAGGTATCACCAAATTCTCAGAAAAATTTGGGTATCCGAATTATCTGGAAAGAATAAGATCCAGGCGACCAATATGCTGGCCGTTCCTATACTGCTCTGCACGTTTGGTTCTGGCTACAGCCTGCTCAGTTCTAAAAAGCACGAATTTCCTTATGCGACTCGTACATCAACATGAAGTCGCTAATGCTGCGGTGTTTCTATACCATGCAGCAGATAGGGCCGCAGAGGAGCTTGACCTCCCATTTAATTCCAGCGACATTACACATGGCCTAGCATCACTAACACCTCTGGTGCTCAAAAGTCGTATACAGGAAGCAGAACATACGCTCCTACTAAGAGAACATGCTGAGAAACCCCTTCATGGTAAGTTCTACGGCATCATACTTAGAGAAGAGCTCTCGATGGGTCTGTCCAACATGTTTCTCAAGTCTGCTGGATTGAGATCGGAGACCGAGGGATTTCTTTTTGCCTGTCAAGACGGCGTCATAGACACCTTAGTTTACCGCGAGCGCATAATGAATGTACCTGTATGCGATACCAACTGCCGAGCGTGCAAGCAAGAGCCAGAAACACTTGGAGATGATCTCAGTGGATGCTCTAAATATGCACGCTGCGCGTACATAGAGAGACACAATGCAGCTCTAAAAGTGTTATATTACCATCTTAGGCATTTCTATGGTGTTGATCTATTGCCCGTCTTGCCATACGCCCAAGGGGAACTCGAGTCAGTTGTGGAGAATGATCAGTGTAAGATCTAGGAATTTCTCATTCTCCACCACTCAACGTATCAGTGCTACGAAACCTGACATTGTCCTCCAAGATCTGAAGAACAAGATCATTTACGTGATTGAATTCTCGGCACCAGCCGATGGTAATATCACGGCAAAGGAGGGAGAAAAACGGGCGAAATATCAAGCACTTCTTTTCGAGCTGAGTAGGCTGTACCAAGGCTACAAAGTCCATCTTATAATTCTCATAATCGGCTGTCTTGGAAGTATGAAAGCTTCATTTATCAGCCAACTCAACAAGATTCCAGCTTGCCTGCGTCAGGCTCATTTCATCGCAAACCGGATGCAAAAGGCTGTTCTCCTGGGATCACTCCATCTGGTCCGTCAACACTGTTCCTCTTAAACTCTACAAAGATTGGTAGCTCTAAAAAAGTATCCAGAGGTGAAACCTTCATCTCCAACTGTCTTGTCTGCCGCGTAAGGTCATCCGCGTCTAGAGACCTGACTCTAAGGAACAGTGTTGCCAGATGTTCTCACACGCAAATTTCCCGCTCTTGCTTACCTTCTAGGACAGAAGGAGCAGAAGCGGATGACGTACACGTTCCAGTAGCTCTGGGATTGGTTTCTTTAAGGAATCATGATCGAAGCTTCCGGAGCCTACAACTTCTCTGAAAAAAAAAAATTGTAATAAAGCACTTTTAGGGCCGCATTATGTCTATAGATGTACGTCGTTCCTGCGTGGGTCGGACACCCCGATAGTATGTGTTCTAGGTGTTCAATGAGTG
Organism: Andricus quercusramuli; assembly: GCA_932178445.1. NCBI lineage: Eukaryota > Metazoa > Arthropoda > Insecta > Hymenoptera > Cynipidae > Andricus > Andricus quercusramuli. Next base: position 15,503 of record CAKNXH010059308.1, on the reverse strand, counting down.
CATGACACGCTATGCACCTATCACTGGGAACTTCTAGACATAAAATGCAGTTACGGTATGCTAAGGTGGAAATGACACCGTCCTGGTATGCGAAAATAAAACCCTCTGTACCTGATTGAGCCCTGATGACTTGAGGAAAGCAAAAGTTTGCTCCTTCGACAAGGACTGTTTTTCCACATTTCTGTAGAAGTTTCCGTGCATTGTCTTGTCGAGTAGATGTTGGTGAAATTTTCTAACCTCTGCTTTCTTCACCTCGGCTTTTAGAAGTGAAGCATCCAGATGGAGTAATGCACATTCCTCATTTCTGATGTTAAAACTCAGGCCAAGGGTCTCGGCCGCTTCCTCGGCGGCTTTGTAAAGGAACGCTCCTTCGACAATCATCTCGTGATTCCTGACCATTTATAGGAGAGGATCTCTGCCATTCTCAACGGTGTAAGCTGTACAATCGTGTAACTGACGAATTGATATGCAAGCTTTTATGCATATGCATGATCTTACGTGTGGTGACATCAAGGGCCTTAAGCTCGTTTTTCGTCCATTGAACCACCCAAATGGGTAGAGTAGAACCGGGACGTCAAGCATGTTATTTGCAGATACCTTGTTCAACGCCGACAGATTGGAAGACCAAATTTATCGAAGAAGATGTTTGTATCTGCTTCGTAGAGATTCCTTCACTGATATTACGTCCTGAATGCGGCTTTGACGCACGCACAGGTATGTATAGGTCTCTCCAGTATTAAGATGTCTAATAACACTTATATCAACAAGCTCAGGGTCCTCGGTAACGCCAGTAATCTTTCCTTTCTTCAGATGAATTTTGGCACACTTGTCCACACCAAAGTCCATTACAATATTTCCTGTGTAGTTCTTAACGATATTTATAGCAGTTTGAAGTTTGCTTTTACTAGAGGCATAGATCTTCAGGTAATCCATATAAAATACATAAGTGACCTTATGCTCGCGCTGATTAGTGCCGCCACAGAGGTATCCAGGAGAATTTCGTAGTGCGAGAGATAGAGGCAGACGTGTGATGCAAAAAAGCAAAGGGCTCATGGTATCACCTTGAAAGACGCCCCTCTGGAAAGTAACAATGTTCGTTGTCAGACGATAATTTCTAGATGAGATAGTAAATCAAGTTTTCCGAAGAGACATCAATCTCTCTTTGCATCTCACTACATGTGGATGTACCTTCCAGCTTTCCAACAGACAGATGATAAGTCTATGAGATGTTGAATCGAAAGCTTTCCTGTAGTCAATTCAGGCCATTGACAGGACGCGCTGATACCCTCCCTGGCGGACCGAACGAACGGAGCGGATACGCTACAGCGTATCCTTATAGTATCCACATCGTATCCTCTCCGTATCATGCAAGAAAAACTCATTAAAAAAGGAAGATGAACATTTCACTTGTTAAAATTCGGATTCTACGTGAAATTTTGCGTTAAAAGGTCACGAAGTAATCGCAATAGTTTTTCTTGTAACATTAAAAACTTAAAAAAAAAAAATACTTATCGATAACGTGGGCTGAAGGCGACTTCAAACGCATCGTCGACGGATAAAGCCTATGAACTGCTACTGAATGGCGATGCGTTTGAAGTCGCCTTCAGCGCACGTCATCGATAAGTATTATATTTATTAAAAGTTTTTAATGTTGCAAGAAAAACTATTGCGATTACTTCGTGACCTTTTAACGCAAAATTTCACGTAGAATCCGAATTTTAACAAGTGAAATGTTCATCTTCCTTTTTTAATGAGTTTTTCTTGCAAGATACGGAGAGGATACGATGTGGATACTATAGGGATACGCTGTAGCGTATCCGCTCCGTTCGTTCGGTCCGCCAGGGCTCACAACAAAATGATATCCTTGGCATATCCCTAGGATATCTCGGCAGGATATGTGATATCCTGAAAAATGTCCCAAAAATCTCCCGGGATATCCGTGGCATATTCCAGCGATATCGAGATTTCCGCTCCTGAGGATATCGTGACAGAATATCCTAACGATATCCCGCAAGAATGTCCACAGGATATCCCAATACCATAGTAAAATGTCCCACGAATATCCCGATATTATAATAAAAAATTCTGCTGATATTCTAATTAATTACTAGGGGATTGAAAATTCAAGGAATAAAAAGGAATATACATATAAGAACAACAATTTTATTGCTTTTAATTAATTTTTTATGTATATTTTACATGTATTAGGTATATGGAGGCTCGCTGGAGGTTATAGATATATCTGCGTGGCAATGGATAAAACTCATGAAAAATTTGATGTTTTAACTAATTACTTTTATTTTCCATTTTACTGAATACAATTTTTTGTTCATTACTTTTGTGACTATAATAATTTGATTTCCACTGTAAACTAAATAAATTCATTAAAGTATATACATTTATAAATTTCGTGCACTTTTTGAGGTTAAGTTAACTGTAATGAAGAAAAAGCCGGTCGGCTTTTCGAAACTTCTGATCTTTTTAAACCTGCAGCTTGCACTGCTTGCATGCATGATTCACTGAATTTTATATACCTACTAATGTAAAATTTGTTTACCTTTTTTATGATTTTGCCAAATTTTGATTACGCGGTCAACAACATGTCACAAGTGTTGAAAAAGACAAAAGACTAAAACGTTATCTTCGATTCTTATTTTTTGTAGCTCCGGGAAAAGATTTTTCTTTTAATAATGATGAGTTTGTTTATTTAAAGCACAATGAGTACGAATTATTTGCAAAGGGTACATATATGCATTTTTTATAATATTATAAAAAATTATATTATTAGGATATCTTGGGACATCTTGGGGACATCCTTGGCATATCCTGCATTTTCAATACGGGACATCGTAAGAATATCTTAGGATGTCCCGAATTATGAAACTTGAGATATCCCGGACTTTAAAAATTGGGACATTAATGGGATATCCTCGGCATATTCTGAGATATCTTTGGGACATTCCAAGGATATCGAGATTTCCGCCCGTAGGATGTCATTCGTGATGTCCCTGGAATCTCCTGGGATATGCCTGCGATATCGTGGGAGATAAATGGGATATTCCACCGATATCCCTTGCTGTGAGGGTAGCTGCAGCGTCTTTACAGACACACCTGTCAATTCGCAGGTTCTCTTGACAGCCTGCTACACCTTTCTTCGAGCCACGTTGTTCGTACATCTCTCGCCATACAGGCTCAATTCAACGAACAATCCTGTTGTTTAGGACAGCTATAAAGATCTTATACAGTGTGTTCAAACAAGTTATTGGCCTGTAATTCTCTGGGTTGGACAAGTTGCCTTTTTCGGCAGGAGTATAGTGTGATGGACATTCGTCCTCAGATTTTATGAGGTTGTCGCAAAACTCCTTGAAACGGAAGATATTGTCAGTTTATTCTTTCAACTCTAGTATTTTCGGGATCTTGTACAACTCTCTCCGAAAAGTCTCTACCTTCTTGGGCTTGGGTGGATTTTTTACAGAACAAGGAAGATCGCTGAAGAGACGCGATGGGTCAGCGAAAAACTGTTGATTCGCCCTGATCCATCTATCCCTCTTTTGTATTCTCCACCTTGCGTCGGATAACATTCGTATTTTGTCAACAATATGCTGCTTGATTGTGAGAAGCTTTGACTTGTTTAGTGTGTGATTCAAGATCCTTAGTTCTTGGGCGAACTTTCGAACCCTTTCCGTGAACGGTCTACCAGATGTTATGTAGTCAATCACACATTGAACACGGGACGCATTCTGTCTTTCCCATCCAATCTTTGTCGTATTAAGCCTTCGATTTGAATCAGCCAAAGCTCTCGCAGCACCATAAACTGAGCAATTGATGGTCCAGAGGTCGAACTTTTGCGAGATATCTCCACGAAGGGACGTATCCATTTCAGCCAGATCTTGGGGCTTAGGAGGAACTTGCATGTTAATGTTCCTCCTCTAATGGTCCTCTTCGTCTGCAGTTTGATCAAGCAGCAGTTGGGGAAGCGCTCCGCGTACATATATATTTTTCCGGAGGTAGTCGGCTCGATTTCTCAAATACTGATAAGAAACGTGCTGAAGCTCTGGGTTTTACTGGCACCACAGAGTGTGCATACGCGCCATAAAGCCTCAACGAAAAGAGATAATGCTGGCATCGTAGCAGTCTAGCACGTCATCCTCGAGTTGATCCGTCTACTCAATGTGGGCGTTTCGCTGTTTCGTCGTCGTGTTTCCATCTAAATTATTTTCAGCACCCCGAACTCTAGGATGATCGGCATTGTTTGCCGACCCATTGTCGGGTGCTCTGCGCGCTCGATCGTTTTGAACCGCATCTACAACATTTTGGTACTTGGCGGTTTCATTGTTGTTCCCACGAGCAGCTAGGGAAAGGGTTCGTCCATCCTTGTAGAGCCCCGCGAGCATGGATAAGGCTGATACTCTTAGAGGTCGCCCGGTATCACAGAGTCACCGTTTAAGACATCTTACCCAGGTGCCATTCAGCTTTCGGCACGGTTTTTACGCCTTAGCTTAGTGGTTATTCCTTCGGGACCATCCCTGGACAATTTTCCGCGACTGCTTTTTAATTATTGTAACCATATTCAGCAGAAACCCTTGGTACAAGTACCGTCTATCTATGTCCGCAGCCTGAGGACGCATTCGGTGGCTTTGTCATTTCGTAGAAAATTCATGTATTTCCTATATTTGAAAGGGGGTCTGTAGTCGGCCATCGTCTTTACTAGCTTCCCCATGCTGTTACGTTACCAGTTCTAGTCTGCATGTGTTATGCCAGTGTCAGTGTTGTGTCGTAGATCCGAGAGTGTGAGTGCTCTCGAGTCACGACGCTTATCTTGACGCCTCCATTTAATATGAGTTTATGGGCTGACAGCGCCGTGTATGAGAATATGCGCTGTGTATAAACATAGGGAATAGTCTCATACAGAGCGCTGTTAGCACATAGACTCATATTGAATGGAAGCGTCGATCTGTCTGTTTACGACTTTACGTTATCGATGAAAATATTTATGCTGATATTTTAGTTACATTTTCGACTACTATGACTTCTTTCAAGTTTAAACTATTATTGATATCTTAAGCAATTTAAAATATGATTTTATTTCCGATGACTTTCTTCTATGATGCTTGGTAAATTCCCGAGAATTATTCATTATTTCAACAATTTGCATAAGAAAATTCAGAGTTTGCATATTTTCATTTTTTCGATGACTTTCGTGTGATACTTTGCAAATTTGATAATTATTTATTGTTTAAAACAGTTTTATAAAGAAAATCAGAGCTTGGCCATTTTTTAACGAATAGAATTTTGGCTAATGTTCAGCGAATAGGCTTTTAACTATTTTTCAACGAATAGGCTCAATTTTGTTTGAAAATATGAATTCATCGTGTGCTATTTTTTTTATTATTTTTGGAATTTAAAGAAGTTTAGAAAATTAAAAAAATGTTTTGGTCCTTAGCTCATAAACCTTTAAAGAAAACGGAGTCAACTAAGAATATATTTTTGATTACTTTTTTCTATGATGCTTAGTAAATTCCCAAGAAATATTAATTATATAAACATTGTTCATAAACAAATTCAGAGTTTGCATATTTTTGATTTTTCGATGATTCTTTCCAACGACATTTTGCAAATTTAAAAATTATTGATTATTTAAACAATTTAATTTTGCAAATTTAAAAATTATTGATTATTTAAACAATTTACATAGACGAATTCAGAGTTTGGCCATTTTTCAACGAATAGACTTTTGGGTATGATTCAGCGAATAGGCTTTTTGCCATTATTCAACAAATAGGCTCAATTTTTTTACAGAATTGGTCTATTGTTCAGCGAATAGGCTTTTGGCTATTTCTCAACGAATGTGCTCAATTTTTACAGAATTATCTACGAATATCATCCCGATTACTTTTTTGTATGATGCTTTGTAAATTTCTGAGAATGATTAATTATTTCAAAGAATTACGAGTTTGGCATTTTTCAACGAATGGGCTCAGTTTGTTTATGAAATTAGCAGGAATGTATTTCCACTAACTCTTTTTTACGATACTCTGCAAATTTATAATAATTATTAATAACTTCAACAATTATCATTAAAAAATTTAGAGTTTAGCTATTTTCCAACAAATAGGCGAAATTTGTTTATAAAATTAACTAAGAATGTCTTCCCGATGACTCTTTTCTAGGTTGCTTTGTGAATTCACAAGAATTATTAATTATTTGAACAATTTGGATGAGAAAATTCAGAGTTTGGCTATTTTTCAATGAATAGGCTCAATGTTTTACAAAATTAACTAAGAATATTTCTCTTATGCCTTTTTTCTATAATTCTCTGCAAATTTCCAAGATTTATTAATTATTGAAACGATTGTCATAAACAAATTAAGAGTTTGGCTATTTTTTAAAGGATAGGCTCTATTTGTTTCTGGAATTAATGAAGAATGTATTTCCAATAACTCTTTTCTACAATACTTTGCACATTTACATAAATTATTTCAACAATTTTCATAAAGATATGCAGTGTTTGGTTATTTTTCAAGGAATAGGCACAGTTTTTTCCGGAGTGAACTAAGAATGTCTTTCCGAATACTCCTTTCTATGTTGCTTTATAATTTCAGATTTTGACTATTTTCAACAAATAAGCTAAATTTTTTATAGAATTTAGCAAGAATATTTTTCCGATTACTTTTTTCTACGAGGCTGAGCAAAGTCATTCTTATGACTCTTTTACATGTTGCTTATGTACACTTACAACAATTTACATAAAAAATTCAGAGTTGGGTTATTTATCAACGAATAGGCTAAATTTTTCACAGAACTTACTAAGAATATCTTTCCGATAACTTTTTTATGTGATACTGTGTAAATTCCCAAGTATTACTAGTTATTTAAACAATTTTTAGGAGCAAATTGAGAATTTAGCTATTTTTAAACTGACAGACTCAAATTGTTTACGGAAGCAACTAAGAATGTATTTTCGAGGACTATTTTCTACGATGCTTCGCAAATTTATAATTATTAATCATTTAAACAATTTTCATAAACATATTCATAGTTTGGCTATTTTCGAAGGAATAGGCTTAATTTTTTCACGGAAACAACAAAGTATATATTTACAATAATTGAAGAAACCAAAAATTCGCCTTCCATAGTTTAATTCAAAAAGAAATTCCGATGGATGAAGGCAAAAAGAGTCAAAAACTCATATGTATGGTAAAATGTGCGACTCTTCGTTGGCATTGGTTCGCCAACCTCATCAGGCGTTGACATTCACTGGTTAAAACATAAATTCTAACGCGTCTAATTTTAATATATGTAAAAGGCCCATTTTTGGTCGACTGAAATGTTTTTATTTGTGAGGATGGACCCTGCTCTACCGATGATCTGCTTACCCTTATTTATGCGCCTATCTAATTCCCCATCTATTTTTCCGTCGTTAGTGAATAGACTACCTAGATATACGTACTTGTCAACTTGTTCTAATCTCTCATCATTTAGGATAATGTTGCATATTGTTTTCTCACTTTTACCCTCAAACACCATGATTTTCGTTTTATTCACGTTAATTTTGAGACCTATGTTCTTCATGCTTGTATTAAGTTTATTCAATATTCTTTGCAAGTCCTCGACTGATTCTGCCATAACAATTTTGTCATCTGCGAAAGCTAACCCACGTACCTTGACGGTTTCGAGATCTACACCTTCTTCGTCGAAGAGGGCAGTTCTTAGACATTTATCCATGAATATGATAAATAGCCACGAGGACATAACGCATCCTTGCTTCACCCCTTGCATAATATCGAACCAGTCGCTCAGTTTCCCATTTACGCTTACACTCGCTTTACTACCTGTATATATTGTTTTTATTGCTTGTAGGAGCCCTCCATTCACTCCATACTCTTTAAGGACTTCCCAAAGTTTACTTCTATTTACCGTGTCGAATGCTTTTTCTAGGTCAATAAATGCACAGACAACTTTCTTTCTTACTCTCAAGCTTTTTTCTGTGATCTGTCTTAGGCTAAATATCTGATCTGTACATGATCTTCCTGGCATAAACCCACTTTGGACTTCCTATATCTTCTCTTCTGTAATTTCTATTACCCTACGAATAAGTATTTTTGAGTATATTTTACTTACGGTACTTAGTAGGCTGATACCTCTGTAATTACTGCAGTTGCTTTTATCTCCCTTTCTTTTATACAGGGTGTCCCAGACTCAAGTGTCCGGACTTATATAGCCGTATAAAAATAAAAAGAATACATAGAAAATTACTTTTCCAAAAACCAGTTGAAGTTTTAGTTTTTTAGTTATAAAATATTTAAGCTGTACCAATCAGGAGCGCTGTATAAATAGCCGTGTGTGCGTGAACGGGATTTCAACGCAGTGTTATCGCAGTGAGCGCAGAGGTGGGGTTAGCGATGGGAGAACACTACGATGGAATCCCGTTCACGCACATACGGCTGTTTATACGGCGCTCCTGATTGGACCAGCTTAAATATTTTATAACTGAAAAACTAAAACTTCACCTGATTTTTGGAGAAGGAATTTCCTATTTATTTTTTTTATTTTTATACGACTATATAAGTCCGGACACTTGAGTCTGGGACACCCTGTATATTGGTACGATAATCACCTTTCTCCAATCGTCTGGGACTTCTCCTGTCTCGAAACATAAATTTATCAATTCGCACAACCTGTGAGGTATGTACTCGCCACCGTATTTAAGCATTTCAGCGCTAATACTGTCTATACCAGCAGCCTTACCGTTTTTCAAGTTCTTAATTATATCTCTGACCTCATTGACACAGACTTTTTCAATTGGGTTTTCTGATGCATTATGTTCAATGTCGAAGTTTTGTTGCCCTATATCTTCAACTCCTAATAGTTCTTTAAAAGAGACTTTTAAAGCGTCTACTATCCCGTCTATATCATATAGCATTTCACCTTTGCTGTTTGTCATGCTAACAAACTCTGTACTTTTATTTTCCTTGAACTGTTTACATAATAGTTTCACAATTCCTTCAAAGCAGTTTTTTATTTTGTTCTCTTCTTCTGTTCTGGTTTTCTCTTTCCTCTCTTTGACTAGTCGTTTAATTTTCCTATTTTTGTGTTTATCATTTTTGCGTCTATTTCTCTCCTCATCGCTAAGACCTATCGTGTTCCGCGTTTCATTGTGCGTTTTATTGTCCTACCATCGCCGTACCACACACTTCAATCGCAGTTTTAACAATGGTATCCCGTAATAAAGCCCACGCGCCCTCTATATCTTTATTGCTTTCTAGCGGCTCCCAAATTGCCTTGTCTATGCGTTCCCAGATAGCAATATGCGCGCATAGTGCGACGCACATGCGTCGCACGCGTGCGGATTTTGTCGCACGGCGTGCACGCAAGCGATGATGCAGATGCGTCCTCATATGCGTGACAGGTACGTCGCACGTCGTGCGGATATCATGTCGTGCTGGTATAGTGCGCATACACGTTGCAGGTTCTTGCGGACGGTATATATATGTACAATATTTAAATGTAGATTGTTGAATAAAAAGCAGGTAACAGGATGAACAAAAAAAGTTTCGTGCGAAAACATTTTGAAACAAAAATTTTGTTGCGGGAAGAATGGGAAAAAACAAAATATTCTTTATCTACCTTGTCTTGAATCTCTTGATAATTTTGAAAACTGCGCGTTCTCTACTATAATCAGGAGAATGTAGATAGATAGATAAACGTTTATTTTTCAGCCTGCTGGCCTTAAAAAACTGACTTGCTTACACATCCATTTTTTACAGAATTTCCTTAAAACTAACCCTTAAAAACTAACATCCATCCATTCCTTATCTCTAAGCCGCACGCTTGTATCGCCTTGCCTTCCTCGCTTCGCCTCGCCTCGATCGCATGTCCCTACTTTTTCGCATTGCCTCGCTTGCCAACCTCTGTTTTCGCAGCTAATACCTATTACTTATCTACTATTTACAATATTTACATCTTACTTATACCTACTTTCTCTCCTATTTACAATCTTTCCTTCTCCACTCCTCTTCCTCCTTCCTTCTCTTCATCTCCATCTTACGCACCACTCCCTTCACCCATGCTACTGCCCTTG
>CAKNXH010059304.1:53260-70318 GCA_932178445.1 Andricus quercusramuli | reverse complement strand
CCAAAAAAAAAACGAAATCCAAATCAGACTCAGAGTAACAAAAAAAACTAGAGGTACACTCTGACGCCTACCTTGCTCCCTTAGAGAGAAAACCGAGGTCCTTTATCCAAACAAAAAGTCTGAGCTACTTTGGGTATATTCCAATGGCTTCCTTCAAAACGGAGTCGGCAAGGCAAGAGCTCAGTTCTCCAGTAACGACCAACACGAACTGATTTCTTGGCGTCCTTTCGCCGGCTTCCCGCTCGTCTACCTCGCTCCCCGACCAGGTCCAGTAGATGCTGCCCCCTTGTCGATGCATGCACAGCTCTCGTCGGTAGAATAGATTTCTTCCTAAGCACCTTTGGAGATCGTGTGTGAATCATTACCTCGTGTCCGGTGTGCCGGTGGTAACAAAGATGGCCGCCTGTGTGTAATGACAGGTGCCGAGCCGGTTGTGATTTCGACACTCCGCAGTTGTAGTAAATAGTGATTCAATCCCGGGTGACATGGATTGAATCTCGGGTTGACGTGCGTGGTGAAGTGGACTATGTGTATGGTGTGGTGGCAGTGCCCCGTTGTTAAATCAACCTGTGGGTGACGACTATGAAAGGCCTCCTTCCTTCCCTTGTTGGTATTCTTGGCGACGAGAGGGAAACATCAAAGTTTTTCTTCTAATTGAGAGAGAGACTCTCCAGTCTCTCAAGGAAACAAAGGTAGGACGTCAAGTGCCCTAATACATAAGTGACCTAGCCCTAACCTAAATCAAAGTGTACATTGTACCTACGGGTAACGTCCCTTTTATACAAAAGAAAATAATTTGTAGAAATTCTTTTACTTCACACTCATACACATACTACGCTCCCAGACTCATTCCTTAAATAGTAGAATTTGAGTTCGTGCTGGCCTTGTAAAGTATCGCGATTATTTTTAAATAATTTATGTATAAAGTCAGGGGAGGATCCTCAACAGGTGGTAAGCCACCTCGTTACAACACCCCCCCCCCCCCTAGACTGACCAGCGGGGCTCCCAAAGCCAGCAGACGTCAGCAATCCGACCTCCAAGTCATCTCGAGTCTGATTAGATTGCGAATTCCAGCCCAGATCGGTCGGTTTCTTTTTAAACTGCATCGTATGCTTGAGTGTTTCAGAAGTAAGACAGTAACAGAAACTAGTTAGTGGAAACAAAGTTTGAGAGGCAACCGTACTCGGAAAGCAAACAAATAAATCAAAAGAGGTACGAACAAAAATGAATAATATAATGAAATTAATATAAAAAAAAAATAAACGAAATGTAATCTTTGGCAACAATGACTCGCCCAATCATGACAGTAATCGTGTCTAAAAGAAAAGAAATTTGTTAACATCTGTCATTTACCAGACCCATGAACAGAAAGGTATAATGATGAAATAAAATGTACTAGACTATATTGATCAAAGTCTGCTATCTACCAGACCCATTAACAGAAAAGTATTGCTGTATCCCAAAGTTCTCCTTTAATTGACAAATCCTAGTTCAAATGAACTGGTGCAATCTTGAACTGATAAGTGCAATCAGTTTATAAATCCTAGCTTCGTATAGAATACTCATACGTAGATTCGAAGCTGTACAACGAAAGAAAAAAATAATAATTGCGGTTAACGGTACCACCTAACGACTATACTCTAACGACAAAATGCTTAAAACTAACTGTGGTTAACGGTACCACCTAACGACTAAACTAAACTTGAGATCCATCGGCAAAATTGCTTAAAACTAACTGTACAAAAGGAAAGAAAAGAAACTAGACGGCAGAAAATGCTTAAAACTAACTAATCGTGGCAATTAGAGTCGCCTCAGGATGGCCTCGGCCAACGCCTGTATGATCGGGTGGTCCGCTTCCAGGGGTTCGTCTTCTCTCGGAAGACCAAGTGTTGGAGTTTGAACCCCGGAGGGTAACCTCTGAGGAGGGAACCCAGGCAGTGCATGGGGCTGGTGGAGAGGCACCAGATTTGAGTAGGGACGGTTCTCCTGCCCGAAGGGCAAATGGGGCCCCGTCTCTCGTCGCCTGTAGCTCACCGCGCACCTCAGGCACTGACTGACCTTCACGCCTGGCTTACCGCACGAGAAACAGAATACCCCTCTTGGGATCGAACAGTTCTGATATGGATGCCCCCTTATATGGCAATTCCAGCACCCCTTATCTGGTGGTGGCATCATTGGTAGAAGGAAAGCCTTCTCGTACACCTTGCGCGCACCGGGAGAACAACGAGCCGGTGGGTGTGGTAAAGCCCGCCTTTGGGCTTGAACAGCTTCACTTGATAGCGAAGCATTGGTGGCTTCCATACTACTATCTGAAATTTCGCATGATAGGGTTGCTTCAGAACCGATTTTCTGACCCTGATACGTTCTCCAAATACCGTTACCAAGTCTCCAAATTCGTGGCTTAAATCTAACATCAAAATCAAACAACTCGGAAAAATCGTGACCAAACAAAACCTCACAGTCAAACGTTGGTGCAAAACGAATCGGCAAACATTTGCTTATACCTAAAAACTTAAGGGGTAAAATGGCTTGTCCGGCAGTTTCCTCAATTATCCCGTTTGGATACATAATTCCTGGGCGTGGTTAATCAGCTAATTTCTTCAATAACGTACTAAACTTCCCAAAAGCTTGCTTGCCTATATAAGTGCAGTACGAGCCGGGATCAAAAAGTCCGTTTAGTGGTTGGCCGTCCACACAAACAGTAATAAATAGGCGCCTCTCGTCAAGTACCATATTTACTTGATCGAAGAGAATCTGAGGGGCCTCTACAACGAAAGTGGGAAGTGATTGGACCCTATCATCACTTGCCCTTATTCGTTTCCCGGTCGGGGTCCAGAGCAACCGCTACAGCTCGTCGAGTATTGACCGGATTTACAACATTTGTGGCAAAATATACTCTTTTGTTTAGGACAGGTTCGGAAACCGTGTCCTGTCTCATTACAGTTCCAACAAGCGTAAAGCACATCTCTTCGTGTGCCACTAGCGGTAGTGTGCACTGTGCTAGGTTGTGTTGGACCTCGTACATTGGAACCCACGGCAGCAGTCGGTAAATTCGACGCTTCAGTGGCCTGGGTACACAATGGAGGGTATGCGAAATTAGCTGGCATCATTTGTGCCTGAGGAATGCCGGGATAATAGCCGTAATTGAAAAAGGGCGGATAATATCCGAAAGGATTGGGCACAGGGGATGCCTGTACCTCTGGGGGGCCTATTACGGCGCAAGCGCTACTTAGGTTGTTACCTGGATTATTATTGGTGGAACCTGCACCACCACCATTTTTCTTGCCGCGATTTTTACCACGACCTCCACCACCTTGCTTCTTATTGTTATTACCATTATTATTATTATTAACACTACTCTCATTGCTCCCATTATTATTACTACATAAGGCTACAGGTTCATTTCCTGCGGCTGCTACTCCGTCCGCTTTCTTAATATCCGCACGGTACGCAAATTCCGGTAAAACGCTATCTTTAGTTGGAGGAGGGGGTAAATATCCCCTTTTTATAGCAGTAGCTGCTTCGTATCGTTCGCCTGCGTCCTCCAACTCTTCGAAAGTCCTATACTCAACTTTAGGCAAAGCATCCAGATACCTTGGATGTAAATTGTTGATGGCAAGTTGTAACTGCTCCAACTCTGATATCGGAGGATTATAATGCTGGAAGATTAGGCGAATATTTAGCAAGTAGTCTGCTATAGGTTCATCTGGACCTTGAGTCCTTCTACGCCCCTCATCCCTAACTCGCGTTTGAAAGTTCAATCCTCCGTTCCTACGCCTAAAAGCAATGGTAAATTGCTCCCATGTTTCCCATTTTCTGCTGTTAAACTGGTACCAATGTTGAGCGGAGTCCTTCAACAGAAAAGGAAGTGCTCTAAAGAGATCTGCATCTGTCAAAGAACTGCCTCTACTACACTCCTCAACCTGGGTTAGAAACTCCTCTGCGCTACTATCGCGTTTCCCGTCATAATTGAGGTTCCATTTCCTTACTGCGGCGTGAATATCGTCCCTACTACGGAAACGCGCGGATGTCGGTAAATCAGAAGAAGGTAAATTGCTTACAGGACTAGGAGAAGACATTTGTAGTCTGGGTCTATTGTCTAAATTACTATTAGGAATATGCTCAGTACAGAAAGGATCGCTAGTGGGTACAAATGATCCTAAAAACGGATTAGTACTGCTAAAATGATTTGAATTCTGCAAAGTAGCAGTAACATAACTAGCCTCCGATTGCCTATCCTCGTCCTGAAAAGTCTGATTGCGCTGCTCCGAAATGTGTGGAAAATTAAAAGGTTGTGTACTGTTGCTAGCGGCACTAGTGTGACCATAATCGTTAGAAAAAGGAGTCATCCTAAGCGTTGTGGATTGAACCACGTCCTGAAAGGACGCAGGAATCATTGTGGAACGACTAGCGGGAGTATACAGTGGCGCTGTTTGTTCGTAAGGAGCAAACGTCACTATACTGGCTATTGTTCTCGCGAAAGTAACGCTACTAATGCTTGTAACCGGCGTGAATAAGGATTCCGTATCTACGTTAGTACTGCGAGGAGTGGGGGAAATTATGACTGAGCCCGCGATGTGACGATAGAGTTACTGAGAGTAGTTGGTGGGGATACCCGAAGCCTTTCCAACTCGGTAGTCAAGTCGCGCTCCCCACTCTCTTCCCAAGTACGATGCATATGGCGACAATGCTGGTGGAACCTAACCAAACGCCATCTCATCGCCATATCATCCCCTTCGGAAGAGAGATCGAAATAATGGAGTATTTCTTGGAGCTCGTTGACTGTTAAAGAACTCGCCCAGTTAATTATAGAGTCAGTTGTTTCGGCCCACAACTTGTCAACCTTAATGGTAGACTGATCCATTTTGCTCAAAGTTTTTAACTTGATAATTAAATAATCAAGATCCTTCTAAATAAATTCTTTAAATCCGTTAAATATTCGAAACTAATATAAAATAGGGAAAACGAATGCGTTCTTCACAATGAAAAGAAAAAAAAAAAAAAAGGTAAACATTGTAACCAATTGATAAAGGTTATTCCCCAACAAACATAATCATAATGTTTTGTTTAAATAAATAAATCACAAAAGCATCGTGAGATAACTGATAAATCAGCCAAATGGATCATATCAAACACAATCAAGCAGGTAATCAATATCGAACCCACAGCAATACGTTTCTAGGGTACATGGTAAAATTCACAAAATGTAATGGCAGGTTCATGAGATTCAAGAAAGATGTGTAAATCAGACCTATATATAGGTATACCACAACATTTTCAATAAATAAATCACATAAATTCAATAAATAAATCGAATAAATATTTCACATAATGTAAATCAGGTAAACAATTCACTCAAATAACATCAGGTAAACAATTCATCTTAATAACACCAGGTAACAAATCTCAAATAAAATACCGATAAATAATTTGAAATGATCCATAAAATAAAAGATCAAATATCAGTTAGCCTATGAACTGTCATGACCGGGTTGCTTTGGTTCGAGCCCCTGTTGCTTCGAAAACATTTCACTTTTCGTTATTTAAAAAAAAGTAAATAAATAAATTAAAAGGATTCAATAAAATTGTATAATCCCTAATTTAAACGTTTCAGCCCCACGTTGGGCGCCAAAAATTTATAACGCCTGTCCCAGCTTTGAGGGATACAAATGAGGAATGACGTCATAAAATCCTGGACTTACCCTTTCGTATGTTGAGCGCCAGATACCCCTTCCGGATGTCGTCCGACAGGAACAAAATCAAGTTCTTAAAAATTTTTAATTAGCCTAGAATAACTCGGAAAAGGAAAAGAAGAAAAATAATTGCCCTGACTCAGGGTAGAGGGATTTCGTGAGGGTCAGAAACGCTTAAACCATCTTTTAAGTTTAAAGAAATATATAAGTGACTTTATTGGTAGTAAAAAAAATTGAAATTAATAGTGAGTATGACAGTTGTTTGCCTGAAGGGCGGAGATTTATGACATTGTTACGTATTCCTCGAACAAGTTATACAACCCGCCATTTTATCGTCAACAGACGCTGACCTTGAGCAAAGAGACAACACGGAAAAGCTTAACTTAAATAAAACTAAACGGGATCAACATTACGCGAAAATTATGCTTAAAATTCAGAAAATTAAGGAAAACACTGTACAACGTATACCGACTCACTCAAAACTAAATAAACCGAAACATCTCAAAACCAAAAAAAAAACGAAATCCAAATCAGACTCAGAGTAACAAAAAAAAACTAGAGGTACACTCTGACGCCTACCTTGCTATTGCTGTATATTTCATAAAAATCTAGTTTAAATTTCATGAAATGATTTTTGAAATCCAAACTTTTTCAGAATGCGAAATTCAAAAATATATCAGTTGTGCTGGGTTGCGCTAAGCGTGAAGAACAATTATTGTCTGATACACTATCAACTCAGGTCAATATATTTCCATGAACATCTAGTTTATTTTTCGCAAAATGATTTTTGAAATCCAAAATTTTCCAAAATGCGAAATTCAAAAATCTAAAAGTTGTGCTGGGTTGTGTTAGGCGTGAAAAACAATTATTGTTCTATACGCTATTATCTCAGGTCTATATTTTTTCATGAAATTCTAGTTTATTTTTCTCACAATGATTTTTGAAATCCAAAATTTTCCAAAATGCGGAATTCAAAAATCTAAAAGTTGTGCTGGGTTGTGCTAGGCGTGAAGAACAATTATTGTTTCATACACTTTTAACTCAGGTCTATATATTTCATGAAAATCTAGTTTCTTTTTCGCAAAATGATTTTTCATATCCAAAATTTTTCAAAACGCGAAATTCGAAAAACTAAAAGTTGTGCTGAGTTGTGCTGTGCGTGAAAAACAATTATTGTCCGACACACTATTAACTCAGGTCTATATTTTTCATAAAAATCTAGTTCATTTTTCTCAAATGATTTTTGAAATTCAAAAAATTTTCCAAAAGCGAATTCCAAAAATCTAAAATTCGTGCTGGGTTGTGGTGGTTGTGAAAAACAATTATTGTCTTATACACTATTAACTCAGGTCTATACATTTCATAAAATTCTAGTTTATTTTTCTCACAATGATTTTTGAAATCCAAAATTTTTCAAAACGCGAAATTCAAAAATATATCAGTTGTGCTGGGTTGTGCTGGGCGTGACAAACAATTATCGTCTCATACACTATAAACTCAGGTCAATATATTTCCATGAAAATCTAGTTTATTTTTCGCAAAATGATTTTTGATATCCAAAATTTTTCAAAATGCGAAATTCGAAAATCTAAGAGTTGTGCTGGGTTGTGCTGGGCGTGAAAAACAATTATTGTGCTATACACCTTTATTTCAGGTCTATATTTTTTCATGAAAAACTAGTTTGTGTTTCTTCAAATGATTTTTGAAATCCAAAATTTTTCAAAACGCGAAATTCAAAAATATATCAGTTGTGCTGGGTTGTGCTGGGCGTGAAAAACGATTATTGTCTGATACATTATAAACTCAGGTCAATATTATTCCATGAAAATCTAGTTTATTTTTCGCAAAATGATTTTTGGAATCCAAAATTTTTCAAAATGCGAAATTCGAAAATCTAAGAGTTGTGCTGGGTTGTGCTGGGCGTAAAACACAATTATTGTCGTATACCCCTTTGTTTCAGGTCTATATTTTTTCATGAAAAACTAGTTTGTGTTTATTCACATGATTTTTGAAATTCAAAAACATTTCACAATGCGATTTTCTAAAATCTAAAAGAAGTGGTAGGTTCTCCTAGGCGTGAAGAACAATTATTGTCCCAGACACTCTTATCTCAGTTCTATATTTTTTTTATGAAAATCCAGTTTATTTTTCTCCAAATGATTCTTGAAATTCAAAAAAATTTTCAAAATGCGAATTTCAAAAATCTAAAATTTGTGCTGGGTTGTGCTGGGCGTGAAAAACAGTTATTGTCTGATACACTATCAACTCAGGTCAATATATTTCCATGAAAATCTAGTTTATTTTACGCAAAATGATTTTTGAAATCCACAATTTTCCAAAATGCGAAATTCAAAAATCTAAAAGTTGTGCTGGGTTGTGCTAGGCGTGAAAAACAATTATTGACTTATACACTATCAACTCAGGTCTATATTTTTCATAAAAATTCAGTTTATTTTTCTCAATTGATTTTTGAAATTCAAAATTTTCCAAAATGCGAAATTCAAAAATCTAAAAGTTGTGCTGGGTTGTGTTAGGCGTGAAAAACAATTATGGCCTTATACACTATTAACTTAGGTCAATATATTTCCATGAAGATGCTTGTTTTTCTCAAAATGATTTTTGAAATCCAAAATTTTCCAAAATGCGAAATTGAAGAATCTAAAGGTTGTGCTGGGTTGTGCTAGGCGTGAAAAACAATTATTGTCTTATACACCTTTATCTCAGGTCTATATTTTTTCATGAAAAAATAGTTTATGTTTCTCCAAATGATTTTTAAAATTCAAAAAATTTTCACAATGCGAATTTCTAAAATCTAAAAGTTGTGCTGGAACATGCTGGGCGTGAAAAAAAATTATTGCCGCACACACCTTTATCTCAGGTCTATATTTTGTCATGAAAATCTATTTTATGTTTTTCCGAATGATTTTTGAAATACAAAAAATTTTCAAAATGCAAAATTCAAAAATCTAAAAGTCGTGCTAGGTTGTGCTGGGCGTGAAAAACAATTATTCTTCTATACACTTTAATCTAAGATCTATATTTGTTTATGAAAAAATAGCTTATTTTTCACAAAATTATTCTTGAAATCCAAAATTTTTCAAAACGCGAAATTCAAATATATAGTAGTTGTGCTGGGTTGTGCTAGGCGTGAAAAACAATTATTGTTTCATACACTTTTATCTCAGGTCTATATTTTTTCATGAAAATCTAGTTTATGTTTCTCCAAATGATTTTTGAAATCCAAAATTTTTCAAAATGCGAAATTCAAAAATCTAAAAGTTGTGCTGGGTTGTGTTAGGCGTGAAAAACGATTATTGTTCTATACGCTTTTATCTCAGGTCTATATTTTTTCATGAAAATCTAGTTTATGTTTCCCAAAATGATTTTTGAAATCCAAAATTTTTCAAAATGCGAATTTCGGAAATTTCAAATTAGTGCTGGGTTGTGCTAGACGTGAAAAACAATTATTGTCCCAAACACTTTTATCTCAGGTCTATATTTTTTCATGTAAATCTAGTTTATGTTTCCCCAAATGATTTTTGAAATTCAAAAAATTTTCAAAATGCGAATTCCTAAAATCTGAAAGTTTTGCTGGGTTGTGCTGGGCGTGAAAAACAATTATTGTCTTATACACTATTAACTCAGGTCAATATATTTCCATGAAAATCTAGTTCATTCTTCGCAAAATGATTTTTGATATCCAAAATTTTTCAAAACGCGGAATTCGAAAAACTAAAAGTTGTGCCGGGTTGTGCTGGGCGTGAAAAACAGTTATTGTCCGATCTATATCAGGTCTATATTTCACATGAAAATCTAGTTTATGTTTCCCAAATGATTTTTTAAATTAAAAAAATTTTCAAAATGTGAATTTCAAAAATCTTAAAGTTGTGCTGGGTTGTGCTAGGCGTGAAAAACGATTATTGTATTATACACTATTAACTCAGGTCAATATATTTCCATGTAAAACTAGTTTATTTTTCGCAAAATGATTTTTTAAATTCAATACATTTTCAAAATGCGAATTTCTAAAATCGAAAAGTTTGTGCTAGGTTGTTACGGCGTGAAAAACTATTATTGTCCCAGACACTCTTATCTCAGGTCTATATTTTTCCATGAAAATCCAGTTTACGTTCTTCCAAATGATTTTTGAAATTCAAAAAATTTTCAAAATGCGAATTTCTAAAATCCAAAAGTTTTGCTGGGTTGTGCTAGGCGTGAAAAACAATTATTGTCTCATACACTTTTATCTCAGGTCTATATTTTTCATCCAAATCCAGTTTATTTTTCACAAAATGATTTTTGAAATCCCAAATTTTTCAAAACGCGAAATTCAAAAATATATCAGTTGTGCTGGGTTGTGCTGGGCGTGAAAAACAATTCTTGTCTCATACACTATAAACTCAGGTCAATATATTCCCATGAAAATCTAGTTTATTTTTCGCAAAATGATTTTTGAAATCCAAAATTTTTCAAAACGCGTAATTCAAAAAACTAAAAGTTGTGCTGGGTGGTGCTAGGCGTGAAAAACAATTATTGTCCTATACACTCTCATCTCAGGTCTATATTTTTTTATGAAAATCTAGTTTATGTTTCTCCAAATGATTTTTGAAATCCAAAATTTTTCAAAATGCGAAATTCGAAAATCTAAAAGTTGTGCTTGGTTGTGCTGAGGGTGAAAAACAATTATTGTTTTATGAACTTTTAACTCAGGTCTATATATTTCATAAAAATCTAGTTTATTTTTCACGAAATGATTTTTGAAATCCAAACTTTTTCAGAACGCGAAATTCAAAAATATATCAGTTGTGCTGGGTTGTGCTAAGCGTGAAAAACAATTATTGTCTGATACACTATCAACTCAGGTCAATATATTTCCATGAAAATCTAGTTTATTCTGCGCAAAATGATATTTGAAATCCAAAATTTTCCAAAATGCGAAATTCAAAAGTCTAAAAGATGTGCTGGGTTGTGTTAGGCGTGAAAAACAATTATTGTTCTATACGCTATTATCTCAGGTCTATATTTTTTCATGAAAATCTAGTTTATGTTTCTCCAAGTGATTTTCGAATTCCAAAATTTTTCAAAATGCGAATTTCAAAAAATTCAAATTTGTGCTGCGTTGTGCTAGGCGTGAAAAACAAGTATTGTCCCATACACTTTTATCTCAGGTCTATATTTTTCATAAAAATCTAGTTCATTTTTCTCAAATGATTTTTGAAATTCAAAAAATTTTCCAAAAGCGAATTCCAAAAATCTAAAATTTGTGCTGGGTTGTGCTGTGCTTGAAAAACAATTATTGTCCGACACACTATTAACTCAGGTCTATATTTTTCATAACAATCCAGTTCATTTTTCTCAAATGATTTTTGAAATTCAAAAAATTTTCCAAAAGCGAATTCCAAAAATCTAAAATTTGTGCTGGGTTGTGCTGGTTGTGAAAAACAATTATTGCCTCATACACTATAAACTCAGGTCAATATTATTCCATGAAAATGTAGTTTATTTTTCGCAAAATGATTTTTGAAATCCAAAATTTTCAAAATGCGAAATTCGAAAATCTAAAAGTTCTGCTGGGTTGTGCTGGGCGTGAAAAACAATTATTGTTTTATACACCTTTATTTTAGGTCTATATTTTTTCTTGAAAAACTAGTTCGTATTTCTTCAAATGATTTTTGAAATTCAAAAAATTTTCACAATGCGATTTTCTAAAATCTAAAAGAAGTGGTAGGTTCTCCTAGGCGTGAAAAACAATTATTGTTCCAGACACTCTTATCTCAGTTCTATATTTTTTTTATGAGAATCCAGTTTATTTTTCTCCAAATGATTCTTGAAATTCAAAAAAATTTTCAAAATGCGAATTTCAAAAATCTAAAATTTGTGCTGGGTTGTGCTAGGCGCGAAAAACAATTATTATTTCATACACTTTAATCTCAGGTCTATATTTTTGCATGAAAATCTAGTTTATGTTTCCCAAATGATTTTTGAAATTCAAAAAATTTCCAAAATGTGAATTTCAAAAATCTGAAAGTGTTGCTGGGTTGTGCTAGGCGTGAAAAACAATTATTTCATTATACACTATCAACTCAGGTCAATATATTTCCATGAAAATCTAGTTTATTTTTCGCAAAATGATTTTTGAAATTCAAAAAATTTTAAAAACGCGAAATTCAAAAAACTAAAAGTTGTGCTGGGTGGTGCTAGGCGTGAAAAACAATTATTGTTCTATACACTTTTATCTCAGGTCTATATTTTTTCATGACAATCTAGTTTATGTTTCTCCAAATGATTTTTGAAATCCAAAATTTTTCAAAATGCGAAATTCGAAAATCTAAAAGTTGTGCTTGGTTGTGCTGGGGTGAAAAACAAATACTGTTCCATAAACTTTTAACTCAGGTCTATATATTTCATAAAAAACTAGTTTATTATTCTCAAAATGATTTTTGGAATCCAAAATTTTTCAAAATGCGAATTTCAAAAATTTAAAATTTGTGCTGGGTTGTGCTGGGCGTGAAAAACAATTATTGTCTTGTACACTATTAACTCAGGTCAATATATTTCCATGAAAATGTAGTTTATTTTTCGCAAAATGATTTTTGATATCCAAAATTTTTAAAAACGCGAAATTCTAAAAACTAAATTTGTGTTGGGTTGTGCTGGACGTGAAAAACAATTATTGTCCTATACACTTTTATCTGAGGTTTATATTTTTTCATGAAAAACTAGCTTATTTTTCACAAAATGATTTTTGAAATCCAAATTTTTCAAAACGCGATATTCAAAAAACTAAAAGCTGTGCTGGGTTGTGCTGTGCGTGAAAAACAATTATTGTCCGATACACTAGTATCTCAGGTCTAAATTTTTCATAAAAATCTAGTTCATTTCTCTCCAATGATTTTTGAAATTCACAAAATTTTCCAAAAGCGAATTTCAAGAATCTAAAATTTGTGCTGGGTTGCGCTAGGTGTGAAAGACAATTATTGTTTTATACGATTTTATCTCACGTCTATATTTTTTCATGAAAATCTAGTTTATGTTTCTCCAAATGATTTTTGAAATCCAAAATTTTTCAAAATGCCAAATTCATAAATCTAAAAGTTGTGCTGGAATGTGCTAGGCGTGAAAAACAATTATTGTTTCATACACTTTTAACTCAGGTCTACATATTTCATAAAAATCTAGTTTATTTTTCTCACAATGATTTTTGAAATCCAAAATTTTTCAAAACGCGAAATTCAAAAATATATCAGTTGTGCTGGGTTGTGCTGGGCGTGAAAAAAGATTATTGTCTCATACACTATTAACTCAGGTCAATATATTTCCATGAAAATCCAGTTTATTTTTCGCAAAATGATTTTTGAAATTCAAAACATTTTCAAAATGCGAATTTCTAAAATCTAAAAGTTGTGCTAGGTTGTTCTAGGCGTGAGAAACAATTATTGTCCCAGAAACTTTTAACTCAGGTCTATATTTTTCATAAAAATCAAGTTTTTTTTTTGGCAAAATGATTTTTGAAATTCTAAAAATTTTCAAAATGCGAATTTCAAATATCTAAACTTTGTGCTGGGTTGTGCTAGGCGTGGAAAACAATTTTTGTCCCATATACTTTTATCTCAGGTCTATATTTTTTTCATGAATATCTAGTTTATTTTTCGCAAAATGATTTTTGAAATTCAAAAAATTTTCAAAATGCGATTTTTTAAAATCTAAAAAGTTCTGCCAGGTTATCCTAGGCGTGAAAAACAATTATTGTCCGAGACACTCTTATCTCAGGTCTATATTTTTTTTATGAAAAACCAGTTTATTTTTGTCCAAATGATGCCTGAAATTTTTAAAATTTTCGAAATGCGAATTTCAAAAATCTAAAATTTGTGACGGGTTGCGTTAGGCGTGAAAAAAAATTATTGACTCACACACTTTTATCTCAGGTCTATATTTTTTCACGAAAATCTAGTTTATGATTCTAGAAATGATTTTTGAAATCCCAAATTTTTCAAAATGCGAAATTCAAAAATCTAAGAACTGTGCTGGGTTGTGCTAGGCGTGAGAAACAATTATTGTCCTACACACTTTTATCTCAGGTCTATATTTTTTCATGAAAAAATAGCTTATTTTTCACAAAATGATTTTCGAAATTCATAATTTTTGAAAACGCGAAATTCAAAAAACTAAAAGTTGTGCTGGGTTGTGTTTAGGCGTGAAGAACAATTATTGTTCCATACACTTTTAACTCAGGTCTATATATTGCATAAGAATATAGTTCATTTTTCTCAAAATGATTTTTGAAATCCAAAATTTTTCAAAATGCGTGCTGGGCGTGAAAAACAATTATTGTCCCAGACACTCTTATCTCAAGTCTATATTTTTTTATGAAAACCCAGTTTATTTTTCTCCAAATGATTCTTGAAATTCAAAAAAATTTTCAAAATGCGAATTTCAAAAATCTAAAATTTGTGCTGGGTTGTGCTTGGCGTGAAAAACAATTATTGTCTTATACACTATTAACTCAGGTGAATATATTTCCATGAAAATCGAGTTTATTTTTCGAAAAATGATTTTTGAAATCCAAAATTTTTCAAAATGCGAAACTCGAAAATCTAAAAGTTGTGCTGGGTTGTGCTGGACGTGAAAAACAATTATTGTCCTGTACACCTTTATCTCAGGTCTATATTTTTTCATGAAAAACTAGTTTATGTTTCTCCAAATGATTTTTCAAATTCAAAAAATTTTCACAATGCGAATTTCTAAAATCTAAAAGTTGTGCTAGGTTATCCTAGGCGTGAAAAACAATTATTGTTCTAGACACTTTCATCTCAGGTCTATATTTCTTTTATGAAAAAACAGTTTATTTTTCTCCAAATAATTTTAGATATCCCAAATTTTTCGAAACGCTAAATTCAAAAAAACTAAAAGTTATGCTGGGTTGTGCTGGGCGTGAAAAACAATTATTGTTCTATACACTTTTATCTGAGGTTTATATTTTTTCATGAAAAACTAGCTTATTTTTCACAAAATAATTTTTGAAATCCAAAATTTTTCAAAACGCGAAATTCAAGAAGCTAAAAAGTGCTGGGTGATGCTGTGCGTGAAAAACAATTATCGTCCTATAAACTATCAACTCAGGTCTATATTTTTCATAAAAATCTAGCTTATTTTTCTCAAATGATTTTTGGAATTCAAAAAATTTTCCAAAAGTGAATTTCAAAAATATATCTGTTGTGCTGGGTTGTGCTGTGCGTGAAAAACAATTACTGTCTCATACACTATTAACACAGGTCAATTTATTTCCATGAAAATCTAGTTTATTTTTCGCAAAATGATTTTTGATATCCAAAATATTTCAAAATGCGAAATTCGAAAATCTAAAAGTTGTGCTAGGTTGTGCTGGGCGTGAAAAACAATTATTGTCCTATACACCTTTATCTCAGGTCTATATTTTTTCATGAAAAACTAGTTTATGTTTCTCCAAATGATTTTTGGAATTCAAAAAATTTTCACAATGCGAATTTCTAAAATCTAAAAGTTTTGCTAGGTTAGCCTAGGCGTGAAAAACAATTATTGTCCTAGACACTTTTATCTCAGGTCTATATTTCTTTTATAAAAAACAGTTTATTTTTCTCCAAATGATTTTAGAAATCCCAAATTTTTCGAAACGCGAAATTCAAAAAACTAAAAGTAGTGCTGGGTTGTGCTGGGCGTGAAAAACAATTATTGTTCTATACACTTTTATCTGAGGTTTATATTTTTTCATGAAAAACTAGCATATTTTTCACAAAATGATTTTTGAAATCCAAAATTTTTCAAAACGCGAAATTCAAGAAGCTAAAAATTGCTGGGTTGTGCTGTGCCTGAAAAACAATTATTGTCCTATAAACTATTAACTCAGGTCAATATATTTCCATGAAAATCTAGTTTATTTTTCGCAAAATGATTTTTGAAATCCAAAAAATTTTCCTAAAGTGAATTTTAAAAATATATCTGTTGTGCTGGGCTGTGCTGGGCATGAAAAACAATTATTGTCCCAGACACTCTTATCTCAAGTCTATATTTTTTCATGAAAAAGTAGCTTATTTTTTACAAAATGATTTTTGAAATCCATAAATTTTCAAAACGCGAAATTCAAAAACTAAAAGTTGTGCAGGGTTGTGCTAGGCGTGGAAAACTATTATTGTCCTATGCACTTTTATCTGAGTCCTATATTTTTTCATGAAAAAGTAGCTTATTTTTTACAAAATGATTTTTGAAATCCATAAATTTTCAAAACGCGAAATTCAAAAAACGAAAAGTTGTGCTAGGTTGTCCTAGGCATGAAAAACAATTATTGTCCCAGACACTCTTATCTCAAGTATATATTTTTTTATGAAAATCCAGTTTATTTTTCTCCAAATGATTCTTGAAATTCATAAAACTTTCAAAATGCGAATTTCAAAAATCTAAAATTTGTGCCGGGTTGTGCTTGGCGTGAAAAACAATTATTGTTTCTTATACTGTTAATTCAGGTCTATATTTTTCATAAAAATTCAGTTTATTTTTCTCAAATGATTTTTGAAATTCTAAAAATTTTCAAAATGCGAATTTCTGAAATCTAAAAGTTGTGCTAGGTTGTCCTAGGCGTGAAAAACAATTATTGTGCTATACACCTTTATCTCAGGTCTATATTTTTTCATGTAAAACTAGCTTATTTTTCACAAAATGATTTTTGAAATCCATAAATTTTCAAAACGCGAAATTCAAAAACTAAAAGTTGTGCAGGGTTGTGCTAGGCGTGGAAAACTATTATTGTCCTATGCACTTTTATCTGAGTCCTATATTTTTTCATGAAAAAGTAGCTTATTTTTTACAAAATGATTTTTGAAATCCATAAATTTTCAAAACGCGAAATTCAAAAAACGAAAAGTTGTGCTGGGTTGTGCTGGGCCTGAAAAACCATTATTGTCTTATACACTATTACTCAGGTCAATATATTTCCATGAGAATCTAGTTTATTTTTCGCAAAATGATTTTTGAAATTAAAAAAAATTTCAAATTGCGAAATTCAAAAATCTAAAAGTTGTGGTGGGTTGTGCTTGGCGTGAAAAACAATTATTGCCCTATACACCTTTATCTCAGGTCTATATATTTTCATAAAAAACTAGTTTATGTTTCTCCAAATGATTTTTGAAATTCAAAAAATTTTCACAATGCGAATTACTAAAATCTAAAAGTTGTGCTAGGTTGTCCTAGGCATGAAAAACAATTATTGTCCCAGACACTCTTATCTCAAGTCTATATTTCCATGAAAATCTAGTTTATTTTTCGCAAAATATTTTCGAAATCCAAAATTTTCCAAAATGCGAAATTGAAAAATCTAAAAGTTGTGCTGGGTTGT